>MU731834.1:82486-97336 GCA_026770625.1 Nicotiana glauca
CCGAACGCCTCCACGCTTCTCTCTATCCCTCCGTCCCTCTCATAACCAACTGGGTCAAATCGCCTCCGACCCGATTACAAGTAGATAAGGCCATAAAAGTCGTCTCCACACGCCGGTCCGGCAAGGAGAAAGAGAGAGAAATTGTGCTTAGGAATACTGAATTTAAGGTCTTTGCGGTGGAGGTATTTGCAGACGTTGTCATTTCGGGGGATGGGAAAGAGCTGTTGAAGCGGGTTCCATTTGGGGCTTTTGGGATTGTTGGTGTTGGTGCGGTGGTGAAGCCCAGAAAATAATTGGTTGCGGCGGCAATTGGAGCTTACGCGCTTGGTGTTGCCACTTCGGTATACGTAAGCTTAGGGTTGTTCTTGAATAAAGACGACGGAGTTGGGGGTTGAGCAACTTGAATTTTTTGTTAATATATTTCAATGTATCTCGTTGTATTTTATTATATTTATTATCTTTTTTTCATTATATTTCAATGTATCGCACTGTATTCTATGTATTTCATTATCTTTTTTTATTGTATTTCAATGTATCCCGCTGTATTCTATGTATTTTATTGCATTCACTGTCTCGCTATATTCCGTGAATGTATTCGTATATTTTTTTAATTTAATATAATTTATGTATTCAGATGTATTATATAATTTCTCTGAAGATTGCTATGTTCTGGGGGTGTTTTTCGATTGAGAATCATTTTTATAACTATAATACAAAATTTATGTGTTATAATTGAGTTTGTAGTTAGATTAGGAGTATATTATGTTGATTGACTCACTTTCCGTTTAGAAACACTGTAATCCCCTGTTTCACACCGTGAATACAGTAGAATACAGTAATTCGTCCAGCTGTAATCTCATGTTTCATGCCATGAATACAGTCGAATACACTCGAATACAAAAATATGTCTAGTTGTAATCCCATGTTTCACGCCTAGAAATACTACTGTATTTATGAATACAGTAGATTAAATACATCAAATACACTCTAAAAAATCTGAAAACATAGTTACAAGAAGTAATATAGTAAATGGTAACTATAACAAGTTAATAACCACTAAAACATAGTGATTTTTGTAAGTTTCTCTAGAAGTTACTACTACTAGTTTATATCATGCCAATAGCGTTTTTTAATCCTATAGATGCCAGCCATATACAATTCGACATAGCTCCTTTGGGAATAATTTTTTTTTTAAGCTTTCTTCTTCTTAGACATAAGAAGAAATGTCATGACCCAACATTTTAACCAGTCATAATGGTGCCTAACATGGTACTAGGCAAGCCTATATTTCTTTAATATTCCTAACATTTAAGAGAATGAATCAAAGTAGTTTTAAATAATAAAAATTCTCATAAACGGGGTAGAAACCCAAAACATAACGTGGAAACTCTTGACATCGCGGAAACTACCGAGCTCCCAAATTAATTTTTGTGTTATGAACTGAAATCCCTCATTTTTGAAACTTATGTTCTGCCAGATAAGCCTTCATCGCGAATGCGGAAGCATCCTCGCGTTCGCGAAGTGCAACTGTGCCTCTGACAAAAATTCCTTCTACGTGAACGAGGAACTTCCTTTGCTTGATCCTTCGCGAACGCGTGCAACTCTACGCAATCGCGTAGACTAAATGCATGATGGCCCAACGGACCAATCCTCTAAGCAAACGTGATGATCTAAGACCTCAATGCTTCGCGAACGCGAAGGCAAAAATTTAGCAGCACTCAAGTTCCTCTACGCGAACATGGTAGCACCATCGTGAACGCGTAGAAGGAAACCAGACACCATAACATCTGAAACATCAGCCATCCTCCAATCAAACTTCCAATCTGTTAGCCATCTGAAATCAACCCGAGGTCCCCGGGACCTCAACCAAATATACCAACAAGTCCAAAAATATTATACGAACTTAGTCGAACCCTCAAACCACCTCAAATAATATCAAAAACATGAATTGTACATAGATTTAAGCCTAATAAACTTTGCAACTTTCAATTTCTACAACCAACGTTGAAACCTACCAAATCACGTCCGATTGACTCCAAAATTTTGCACATAAGTCACAAATGATACTAAAGACCTACTCCAACTTCCGGAATCGGAATCCGACCCCGATATCAAAAATCCCACTCCCGATCAAACTTTCCAAAAATTCAACTTTGGCCATTTCAAGCTTAATTCCACTAAGGACCTCTAAATCACAATCTGGACATGCTCCTGAGTCCAGAATCTCCTATTGGAGCTAATAGTACTATCAAAATTCCATTCCTGAGTCGTTTATATATAAGTCAATATCGGGTCAACCATTTCAACGTAAGCTTTCCATTTTGAGACTAAGTGTCTCAATTCATTCCGAAATTCTTCGGAACTCCAGCCAACTAACCCGGTAAGTCATATAACAGCTATAAAGCACAAAAAGAGTAGTAAATGAGGGAATGGGGATACAAATCTCGAAACACCAGGCCGGGTCATTATAGTTTCATACTACTCCCTCTATTCACTTTTATTTGTCATGTTTTGCTTTACGAAAGTCAAACTACATAAACGTTGACCAACTTTTTAACATATGAGACGAATTACAAATTATATAGTACTTTTTGTATAGTTTCTGAATATCTAAATTTTAATTTTAAAATATTATGAAAATCTAATACAATTTAGCTCCAAGATTAGTCAAATTGACTCACGAAAAGTGAAACATGACAAGTGAAAGTGAACGAACGGAATATATAACAAGGCGCAACGATATATATTGTATACTAGACCGGAGAACTGCTATTTTCGTAGAGTTCCCAAGTGCAGAAATTTATCAGATATGTATATACAATGACAATGTTATTATGAGTGTTGTGTACTTTATACTATGATTTTTATTAATGAGAAGTTCATACAAATCTCCTTTTGAGAAATGTCTTTGTATTGATAAATAGGCTATTTTTATTAATTTGTTACGCAAGTATATTTTCTATGAGCCAGGTGCAACTAAGAAGCAAATAAAGCTGATATAAATTTTATTTAATTGCTGGCTCTAAAAAGTTTTAGCCACAGAACTTTAGGAGATGCTCTTACTATATTAGGAGACATTAAATAATTCAAGATGATAGGTTAGGTTATACAATAGAGTAGGTTCGTTCTCTGATCCCTTCACGTTAAAAATAATATATATAAAAGATGCAGAGAGATATGTACCAAACAACAATAATTCTAGTGAAATCCCACGATTGGATCTAAAGAGGGTAAAGTGTACGTAGATTTTACCCCTACCTAATGACGGTAAAGAAGCAGTTTCCGAAAGATCGGCTTAAAAGAAGTAAAAATAACGCAATAAACAGACAATAGCAAGAATAAGTAATTAGACATGAGCGCAAATAGAGATACGTTGAACAACAGATCTAAGATATATATTCAGATAGCAAATACAAACAGCATGATATTCTAAATGCCCTAGCTAAAGGAAAATGCAATCCTTATTAAAGAGAAAGCATTTTGTAGGACCAATAAAGGGTTATAATAGAATGGTAAGTACTCTTTTATTCTGAACAAGACGTCTTGAATTTAATTCCCAAGTATAGAGTAGTTTTTGTTAGAGAATGTTGTACTCCAATATGGAAAATCTCGGCCGAATCTAGATTTAATTGGCCCAATACCAATACCGAATACCGGTGAGAAACCCAACATTCTGTGGTTCTTTAGTAAGTTGAGTCTAAAAACCAATCTCTATATCTAGCTACCAATTTCTGGTACTCCATTAATACAATATTCAATATAAAACACAATCTTGATAAGATTTCTGGTATTCCATTAATGTAATATACAATCTTCGCCCGCAAGAAGTTCAGATGATGATGCTATAAATAGAGGCAAAGTGTTCATTAGTTTCTTCATCCTTATCACAACTAAAGCAAACTGCTTATAATGTTTTCAAGCAAAGACAAAAAAATGAAATTAAATCCATTTATACTTATTGTTTTGGCTATTTTACTTGTGATAACATCTGAGGTTGCAGCTAGGGATTTTGGCTGAGAGCCCCACCAATTCTATGGACAAAGGTGAGATTTCTTCATTTTTAGACAGTCGACCTATTCTCTTCTTACATGCAAAATATTGTTTAGTACTCCTTTCGTCTCATTTTATTCGACAGACTTTGACTGGACAAAAAATTTAAAAACTAAAGAAACAGTTTTGAAATTTATGTTCTAAAACAAGTCATATTCTCGTATATGCGGATGTAAATCATCTTAGTAGGGATCGTTTGGTTTGAAGACAAGTTATGCTAGAGTTAGTTATGTTCGACTTAGTTATACATGGATTATTAGACCAGGACTAATATTTGTTAATTGTTTAGTATTTTGTATTAATCTTGAAATTGCCAATTTTATTGCTTTATCCTAGGATTGCTATTCCACTCTCTAGCTGGTATAAGTTATCCCGGTAATTTTTTAATCATGGGATAACGTATCCCAGGATTAGTAGTCAAACAAAAGATAAGGCGATATAAATATTTTATAGGAGTACTTATCCATTATACCAAACGATCCCTTAAAGATAAATGAAAATTCGAAAGTTAAATTATTTCTAAATTAAAAAGATATCATACTTTCTGTACAAACTAAATTAAAAAGAATATGCATCACATAAATTGGGACAAAGCATTACATTTCAAGTCTATCATCATAATAATGATTCAGGTTTCAATTCTTCTCGTTTGTTTTTTTGGTGCATGTGTGTTTTTCTTTCTCAATGAAATTTATGTTTATGCTCGAGACTTTTACTATTCAACTTTTAAACATGTATCTTCTTATGGCTATACGTTATGAATTCGGTTTATTTTATATTGGATTTAAGTTATACACATTGATAAGGTAAAAGAGAATTACACTATCACTGCAATTTAACCTAACGTTCATGATTCACGAATTAATTATGCGTTACCTTGATATTAGTTGGCCCTTCTATTTTTTTAATAGTCGTAATTATGGACTCGGTTTATTTTGCATTTGCTTCTATTTTAACAACTTGAGTACTCTAAAAGGAATAAAAACATCATGACAGAATACATAAGTGAACCCTTAAATTTGGCTTTTTGTCCCTTGAACACCTAACCATAGAGTTGTTCTTATCAGACACTTCAACTAAACCTCTTCTGTGCCAATTACACACTTTCAAGACCATCTGAGAAAAACTTTTAAATAAATAACACTAGGGGTGTACATGGACCGGGTTGGTTCGGTTTTTATCAAAACCAAACCAAACCAACTATATCGGTTTGGATTGGTTCGATTTTATCGGGTCTTTCGGGTTTTTTGTTACTTACATATTATTTGAATCTTACTTTGTTATATATTTGATACGTATACATCTATTTAGTAAAAATATAAAAAGTTGACAATCATATTATCAATTAAAATATATGCGAGAATTCCATTAGTTAACACATAATAATTATTTTTTTAGTTGTCTGACAATAATTTTTCATTGATATACACTTTCAGGTTATCTGAATTTAGTAATTAAACATAAAACTCAATATGATACCTAAATATTAATAACCACTTCACATTCGAAAAAGATATAAGAATTTAATACATCTTAACTTATGATATGAATATGTAAGAACAAAGAAATAGATGTATTTCAGTAACACTTGATAAGAAATTGATCATACAAACCATTATTTAAGGTCAATAAATATGGAGCACTTCATATTCTATTAAAATATATATCCCGCAAGAGAATCCCAAATATTTCTAGATATTTTTTAAAGAAAATTTTGTATAAAGTATTAAATAATATATATATATGTGACGACGCGGTCCGTCGTCTCATGTGTTACTTTTTTTTTCCCCGTTTATTGCTTCTTAATATTTCATTATCGGTATGTGGTATGTGAGAGTTGATTGGGATTGGTTTTGATATGAAATGAGGCACTTAATCTCCTTAAGGAAAGCTTAAGTTGGAAAAGTCAACTGGATGTTGACTATTGAGCTAGAGGGCTCGGATGTTATTTTCGGTGATTCGGTTAGCTTCGGGGGATGATTTGTAACTTAGGAGTGCGATCGGAATTGATTTTGGAGGCCCGGTGTAGAATTAGGCTTGAATTGGCGAAGTTAGAATTTTGGCGAATTCCGGTTGATAGGTGAGATTTTGATCCGAGGGTCGGAATGGAGTTCCGAGAGTTGCAGTAGCTTCGTTGGGTGATTTTGGATATGTGTGCAAATTTTCAGGTCACTCGGATATTGTTTGGTTGGGTTTTTGATCGAATGCGCATTTCGGAAGTTTTGAAGAAACTTAGGCTTGAATCAGATGTGAATTGATGGTTTTAGCATTGTTTGGTGTGTTTTGATGATTGAAAAAAGTTTGAATGATGTTATGGGTTATGTTGGTGCTTTTGGTTGAGGTCCTGGGGGCCTCGGGGTGATTTCGGATGGCTATCGGGATGAAATTTGAGTTAAGGAATTGCAAGTTGCAGCTGGTACCTGGTATTTTTGCTTCTGCGGAACTGGACCGCAAAAGCGGTTCCGCAGAAGCATGAGGAGTGTCGCAAAAGCGGCTTATGGCATGTAGGGTAGTTCCGTAGAAGCGGAATCTTTTTCGCTTAAGCGAGCCCGCAGAAGCAGACAGGCGATCATAGAAGCGATTTTGTCCTGAAGGTGAAATTCCGCAAAAGCGGGAATTGTGTCACAGAAGCGGCTTTGGGACTTTAAGTGACATTCCGCAGGAGCAGAAATATGACCGCAGAAGCGGTATCGCGGAAGCGGGTGTGGGGACCGCAGAAGCGGAAACTCCTGGAGTCAGAAGGGTTTTATATTCATTTGTTCCGCGAAGCTTATGTTATTTTCACCATTTTTGAGCGAGCTTTGAGAGCTTTGAGGCGATTTTGAAGAGGTATTCAAGGGAGAATGATTAGAGGTAAGTTCCTTGGCCTAAATATTCAAGTTTATGGTAGAGTTAACATGGAAATTAGTTAAAATTCATTAAAAAGGGGTAAAGCTAGGGCTTGAGACAATTTGATTGGTTATTTGAGCTCGGATTTGGGAGTTCTTGGTATGTATGGACTCATGGCGAGACGAGGAATCCGTTAATGTGAGTTTTATAATTTTTCGAGAAGTGGGCCCGGGGCTCAGGTTTTGCTAGTTTCGAGATTTTTGATATTTTTCGATTGTTTTCGATTGGGTATTGTTCCCTTAGCATATTGTAATGTATTCGCTCTGATTTTAGTTAGATTTGACGCGCGTGGAGGCCAATTTGAGGGGAAAAGGCATCGCGAGTGAGGAATTTTACCGGTTCGATGTGAGTAATACTTGTAAATGATATCCTGAGGGTTTGAAACCCCGGATTTGCACATCATAGTGTTGTATTGTGGTGACGTGCACGCCAGGTATGAGCGTGGGGTAGAGCACCGTTTGGGATTGTGACTTGGTCCGTCCCGGTTGTTGATTTTACTGCGTGATTGACTGAAACCTACTTGATGCTATCATAACTTGGGTTGATTGCCATGTTTTGGGCTTTGTGCCGATTATTTGAATCCTTCAGGGGTTGATATCACTATTTTTGTATTACTTTGCATATTATTTGATCTCGGTCCAAGGTTTTAAATACTGTTTTGCAAAATCAGCCATCTTTCTAAGATTTGAAAACTTAAATGATATTTTACTGATGTTTAGAGCTGAGAACTGCTATTTTACCATTGCCCAAGGGGCTTATGTCCATTTCTGGACTGAGCATGGATCAGGCTATGCACCGCAGCAGTGTTATGTGTGCATTTCTGGGGTGAGGATGGATCGAGCTACGCGCCGCAGCGGTGTGATATTGATATTGTGCTTGGGCTGTAGGAGCCCCTCCGGAGTCTGAACCCCCACAGTGAGCGCGGGTACCCAAATAGATCGGGCTGCGCGCCGCAGCAGTCATGTGCATTACATTGTGCTACGTGGCATGACATTCAGCACTCTCATACCATTGGCTTTCATGTTATTTCTTGCACTGTTACCAGATACCCCGGTGTTATTTGTAATGAAGTGTTGTGCCCGAGGGGCTGACTTATGTGCGGACTTGCACTATGTGATTATGCATTGAATTGCTTGACTGTTGGGAAAAGGGTATTTCAAAAGAGGTTTTTAACTGAGCCAGATATTTTCTAAAGGATTTTCATGAAATTACTGATTTCTCAAGGGTGGTACTGTCCTATATAGCATGATGGAGTGCTTTACGTATTTTCTTACCGCTCAGTTATTATTTACTCTTATTACTCATTGAGTTGGAGTACTCACTTTACTCCCTGCACCTCGTGTGCAGTTGCAGGTATTGTTCACCCGGTAGCGGGTTTTGAGCTGATTGAAGGTATCACTATTGTAGTGAAATAAGGTGACTGCCACGTCCGCAGCACCTAATTTTCCCTTCTTTGATTTTAAATTTGATTCATGTAAATTACAGACTCTGTAGTTGTGTTCAAGCTTCTTTAGATGCTCGTGACTTGTGACACCCCGGTCGGGCTGAGATGGGTGGTAAATATCAGTTATTAATGCCATTAAGTGGTATTATTCATTCATTTGTGTTTGTTAACTGTTAAAAAAGGGCATTGTTATTTTGTTGGCTGGCCTTATCTTCATGAGAGGCGCCATCACGATCGGGTTTGGGAATTGGGTCGTGAGAAGTTGGTATCAGAGCCTAGGTTACTAGGTCTCACGAGTCATGAGCAGGTATAGTAGAGTCTCGCGGATGGGTATGGAGACATCTGTATTTATCCTCCAGAGGCTGCAGAACTTTAGGAAAACTTCACTTTCTTGGAATTCTTATCGTGCGTACTTGATTCAGCTCGAGATATAACTCCTGGAATTCCTTCCACACGTCGGTATGCGCACGTGAGTGCTTAGTATTGTATGTGCCTTGATGGCTTGTGATTCCCCGATCAAGGGCGAGATGTGATCTCGTGAGTTCGATGTTGGGTCAGTCTGGAGGCCTTGAGGCCGGATCTTGCCTATGGCTTGAGCACCGAGGTGCTGATTGTGTGAGCAAGTGTTCTGAACTTATATGTTTGATATTGTCCCTATTAGCTGGAATGGCGATTGGATATCCATGTGATGAGTACGTTGGTACTGCGAGATGTATCTATGTGATCTTGGTAGTGAAGAATGAGTCTGCTGAATGATAGATGAGCTATTAAGTGTTCGATTCCTATTGTGATTCGATGTGTAGCCCGAATATGGGCGCGTGAAGAATACTTTCATGTCTCCTAGTTGGGAAGTGGAGTACATTACGTGTGGCAATATGAGTTCAGACTCAGAAAGACTAAATGGTTGTGTTATGTGTATGATGGTCGAAGGTGTGCTGAAATACTAAACTAAGGCGAAGCAGGTGGGTTATCTCCTACTGAGTGTTCTTACGGGATACGATTCTTATGTTTATTGTTAGAAGATCTCATGTTTAATTGAAAGGTACGTGTTGTAATTGGAAAATTTGGGTCGCTTCAGAGAGTGGACCCAACTGATGTGGGATGAATGCGAGGTTTGCAGAGAATTATAGTACTAGATGATCTGTGTTTTCATAAACTAGTAGATGATTTGAGTCTAATCTCACTATAATATTGTGGCATCATTAGAGTAAAGTATTACGGGTTATTAAATGTGTCCTGATAGATGGCTTCGAGCCAAGTTGGGGAGGTTGCTGTTGAATAGTTGATCGCATGGTTATATGCTATGTTGTTTCCATTTCGAGGTATACTGGCGGATCAGTTCTGGTCGCATAAATTGAGCTGGGGATGGCACGTGTAAAGGAATTTTTTTTTATAAAGGTTATACGATGCTTCGTAGATGTGTGAAAATAATAGGATGTCTTGAGTTGTTGCTGGTAAACAATGCTCAGTGTATAGAGAAGGAAGATGGTTGTTTCTATTGGTATGAGATCATGTTTTACGGTGTCATAGTGCTAATAAGGCACGAGTGGTTTTGTTTGTTAAGTCAGGTAATTTACAGTTTGAATAAGAGTGAATGACTCTCGAGAATGGTTTTAAAGTGTTCATGATTTACATGAGATAACCAGGTGTCTTAAGGTTGTGTATGTGGTTAGAGATTGCGTTTTTTTTTTTATTGGGGAAGGTCAAGACTCGTGGTATTTTTATGTTGCTTATGGGATCCTATGTAACGGTATCTGGAAAGTAATGGTAACGAATTCAGAGTCGTAGAAAGCTCTTCGGGGTAAGGCATTCTGGAATGTGGTATTTCTAGGATCAGTCGAGAGAGTATTTAGTGGCCTATGGGTCTTAGACAGTGTGGTCTTATATGCGAGTCTCGTGTGGAAAGCCTGGATTGAGGCATTGTGATGCTACAGTGAGGGAGAAATATCAAGTGGCTGATGAACAAAAAAAAGGGGGGAGAAATTTGATAGATGGAATAGCTTGACAGTAGACCGAACCGGAATGGTAAAGATATGATTAATTCTTTGTATGTGTTTGAGGCAATGAGTTCGTATAGGTATTTCGCAGCAAAGCTCTTGAGTTCTGACAGCTTGTTTATCTTGGCCTAGTTAGAAGGATTCGGTCCTGACAATTTAGCTTGTACAAATGGAATTGGGAGAGAGAGTTCTTGATGAGTTTTACCATGGTTTAGAGAAGTATATAAAGACTATGGGCATGTGAAGCATGGAATGTGTAATGATTCTTCTTCTAGATGGGATTGACGGAAGGTCTTGGCTGGATGAGTTACAGTTCAGTTTTGAAAAAAAGTTCATAAAATTCTTAAGCAACGGGTAACCTCAGGTATTCAAGGAAATGTTACTGCTAATTGGAAGTGATTTTACAAGGGTATATGTTTCAGAAAAAAGGCAATGTGATTAAGTTGATGGCACTTCGGTAGTGTTGCGGCATTTTCTTGATAGATCGACTGTTGATATCTGAGTGTGTTTGAGGGCACAGGAGAATATTAGAATATCTTCGAAGAATGAATGGGTACTCGAGGTGTAATATGTATTTATACTGCAGAATTTGGGATCAGGCATAGTAATTTGTGTGCTTTGTGGAGCTGGAGACTGGGAGTTCTCATGATTAGGCTATGTAGTGGTTGTGGATAGTTTGTATTAGTACCGTTAGCGGCTATTGGGATTGGAGGCCCGAGTGGATCCTTTTTTATTGGTATGTTAGATTTTGTATCTGATGTTGAGCTGTAGACCGGTTGTTGCAATATGGGTTATTCTAGACTATTATGCTATGGGCTATCTCGAAAAATGCCACCGGTTGCGTGGCGAGGTGCATCGGATTATGTTATAGCAGAGCGGTTGGTATTCCAAATATCAGCGGACAGCTGGGAAGGATTGCCTTCCTTAATTCGGTCTTTGTGATGGATGTTAGTATAGAGGTTTCTACCATTGATTCAGTTCCGATATTGAAGGACTTTTTCGGATGCGTTCCTTATGGCCGTGCATGTCGTCGGGCGAGATTGTGGATTTCGACATTTATTTGGCTTCGGGCACTCTATCGTACGACTCCGGCATGAGTTATAAAAAGTGGAAGGAGCAACTTCAGTCTTCTTGGTATAGAGTTCGTTGGCAGGCCGATGTGGCTACGTATTCAGATTGAGATGGCTTGGTTGTCCCCGATATGTATTGTTGAGGGATAGGTTGAATCTATCGTTATTGAGCTTGTTAGTGATCTGGGAGATCTATAAGTTGCTTTTTCGGTGCTGTGAGGCATTATGATTTTCAGACTGTGGGCACATATAGTGCGGTGCTATCGAGATTCATAGTGGAAGTTGAGGGGGAAGGACCTCAGTTGTGTTTGAGTTTTGTAGATTACAACGCTATAAGTAGATATCATTATGCACTCTGTATGCTTACAACCGATGCTCGGTATTTTGTTATAATGAGCAAATTTGGCTCGATATGCATCTCCCTATTTCAGATATTTGTGTGGATCGGGTGGTACGCCGCCACGGGTATGTTATCTGGATCGGGTTGCACGGCGCAACAGTGTGATATTGAGAATAGTTTTCCATATGTTACTTGGTACGTCTTGCTTCCTGGTTTCTGAGGAAAGTCCGTATTGGGTGTTGCTCGGCGAATGGCGCATTGGTTGTGTCCTTTCAGGATTGAATGGTGTATATTACTTGCTTCACTGTGGGTGTGATGGATTGCTTGGTTTCATACATCAATCTGTGTGTGGCTGTCTATTTTGAGCATGGTGGCTTGAGGTGCTTCATGTGTAACAGTGTTTGGACATGATCGCGCGTTGTGGCAAGGCCACGTGAAGTTATGACCTTTCGAGGAGGATTCAGGTACTCTATTTCTATGATGTGAGATAGGGTCTCATCCTTGTGTTGTGATGGTACTGAGGAGTTTGAGTTACAGCTCTTTCGTTTGAGTCATTTGTCATGATTTGTGTATGTTCAGACCGCCCATCATTGGTGCATGGATTATACAAGTTGTGGCTTAGGCCTGTGATGAGGTGTCATATCACCAGAGTGGTGCATTGAATTCGAGGTGATCGTTGGAGTCATTAATAAATGCGAACAGATGTGATTTCAAATGATTAGAGGGCTTATATCGAGGTTTGGCCCGAAAATCTGTTGTGGCATTAGTCAACAGGGAAGTGGATTTATGTATGGGGGACCTGAGGAATGGTTCCGGTTTAACGCGTGTTTTATTTATCGTTGGCAGTATATGAAAGTGTTGGAATAAGACTTTAGCTAATAAGAGGTTCCTATCGGNCAACTCTGGGTACGCTCGAGGACGAGCGTTTGTTTAAGTTGGGAAGGATTTGACGACCTGACCCGACGTCTCATGTGTTACTATTTTGTTTTTCCTGTTTATTGCTTCTTAATATTTCATTATTGGTATGTGGTGTGTGAGAATTGATTGGCATTGGTTTTGATAAGAAATGAGGCACTTAATCTCCTTAAGGAAAGCTTAAGTTGGAAAAGTCAACCGGATGCTGACTATTGAGTTAGAGGGCTCGGATGTGATTTCCGGTGATTCGGTTAGCTTCGGGGGATGATTTGTGACTTAGGAGCGTGATCGGAATTGATTTTGGAGGCCCGATGTAGAATTAGGCTTGAATTGGCGAAGTTAGAATTTTGGCGAATTCCGGTTGATAGGTGAGATTTTGATCCGAGGGTCAGAATGGAGTTCCGAGAGTTTCAGTAGCTTCGTCGGGTGATTTTGGGTATGTGTCCAAATTTTCAGGTCACTCGGACATTGTTTGGTTGGGGTTTTTATCGAATGCACATTTCGGAAGTTTTGAAGAAACTTTGGCTCGAATCCGATGTGTGATGGTTTTAGCGTTGTTTGATGTGTTTTGATGATTAGAACAAGTTTGAATGATGTTATGGGTTATGTTGTGCTTTTGGTTGAGGTCCTGGGGGCCTTGGGGTGATTTCGGATGGCTATTAGGGTGAAATTTGAATTGAGGAATTGCAGGTTGCAGCTGGTACCTGGTATTTTTGCTTCTGCGGAAATGGACCGCAGAAGCGGTTCCGCAGAAGCAGTAGGAGGGTCGCAAAAGCGGCTTATGGCCTGGTAGGGTAGTTCCGCAGAAGCGGAATCTTTTTCTCTTAAGCGAGCCCGCAGAAGCGGACATGCGATCGCATAAGCGATTTTGTCCTAAAGGTGAAATTCCGCAAAAGCGGGAATTGTGTCGCAGAAGCGGCTTTGGGACTTTAAGTGACATTCTGCAGCAGCGGAAATATGACCGCAGATGCAGTATCGCGGAAGAGGGTGTGGGGACCGCAGAAGCAGAAACCCCTGGAGTCAGTAGGGTTTTATATTCATTTGTTCCGCGAAGCTTATGTTATTTTCACTATTTTTTAGCGAGCTTTGAGGCGATTTTGAAGAGAGATTCATGGGAGAATGATTATATGTAAGTTCCTTGGCCTAATTATTCAAGTTTATGGTAGAATTAACATGGAAATTGGTCGTAATTCATTAAAAAGGGGTAAAGCTAGGGCTTGAGATTTTAATATTTCAAATTGGGATTTGATAGGTCATTTGAGCTCGGATTTGGAAATTCTTGGTATGTATGGACTCGTGGCGAGACGAGGAATCCGTTAATGTGAGTTTTATAATTTTTTGAGAAGTGAGCCAGGGGCTCGGGTTTTGCTAGTTTTGAGATTTTTGATATTTTTCGATTGTTTTCGATTGGGTATTGTTCCCTTAGCATATTGTAATGTATTCGCTCTGATTTTGGTTAGATTCGATGCACGTGGAGGCCAATTTGAGAGGCAAAGGCATCGCGAGCGAGGAATTTCACCGGTTCGAGGTGAGTAATACTTGTAAATGATATCCTGAGGGTTTGAAACCCTGGATTTGCACATCATAATGCTGTATTGTGGTGACTTGTACGCCAGGTATGAGCGTGTGGTAGAGCACCGTTGGGGATTGTGACTTGGTCCATCCCGGTTGTTGATTTTACTGCGTGATTGAATGAAACATACTTGATGCTATCATGATTTGGGTTGATTGCCATATTTTGGGCTTCGTGCCGATTATTTGAATCCTTCAGGGGTTGATATCACTGTTTTTGCATTACTGCATATTATTTGATCTCGGTCCAAGGTTTTAAATACTGTTTTGCAAACTCAACCATCTTTCTAAGATTTGAAAACTTAAATGATATTTTGCTGACGTTTTGATCTGAGAACTGCTATTTTACTATTGCCCAAGGGGCTTATGTGCATTTCCGGACTGAGCATGGATCGGGTTGCGCACCGCAACGGTGTTATGTGTGCATTTCTGGACTGATGATTGATCGGGCTGCGCGCCACAACGGTGTGATATTGATATTGCGCTTGGGCTGTAGGAGCCCCTCCGGAGTCTGAACCCCCACAGTGAGCGCGGGTACCCAAATGGATCAGGCTGCGCGCCGCAGCGGTCATG
>MU731837.1:0-27851 GCA_026770625.1 Nicotiana glauca
TAGAAGAAAATAACAAAAATGGTTCTTTTTGCATTTTTTACTTTTACTTCTCAAATTGGTTTTAGTTTTGTTCGAAATTAGGAGTTGGTTAATTCTTGAAAATTAATTAGTTTAGTTGTATAATTAAATCAGGTCTTTATTTTTAATTTTTGTATTAAACAAAAATCCAAACAAAAAAAATAAAAAAAGAGAAAAATAATAATAACTAGTATAAAAGGAACAAAAACAGGCTTATTTAGAAATAAGTATTTGGGCTAACAATGTAAATAAATCCCAGCCCAAAATTAACCTTGATACCCATCCAACCCCTGAACCAGCCCACTTTTACTAACCCGGTCCAGACCCCCTTAATGACTAAACGACCCTGTTTTATTGGCTTTTAATCACGACCGTTGGATCTCATCAATCCAACGGTCCAAAACTAACGAGGTTTCGAATTTTTATATGTCCAAACAGCCACCACCCCTCCCCCCAAAACCGTCGTCTTTCACACCCCTAATACAACAACACTAATTCTTTCATCCCCCGCCGTAATCCGCCGGCCGGAAATCACCTCCGCCTGCGGCGATGGTCCAAAGGCCACCAAAAATACACCATGTGTTCTCCTTCACCCCCCCCCCCATGCCAAATACAAGCTCTGTTTTTCTCAAATCCCCTCCAAACCCGTCAAATATCCAAAACCCTAGCGCCGCCACAGCCGTGTACGACAGCGCCGCCTCCAATCGACCCCAAAATAATACCCCAAGATCGCCTCACTACCCTCATCTCGAATCCCTGGTCATCTTTCCTCGAATCATCACCAGATTCTTCGAATCTTAATTCGAAAATCCGGCCAAAATGCTAAAGTGTCCAAACCCACCTAAAATCACACCCCATAGTCCCCTGAATTTCCTCAACCTGAAACCCAAGCCAAAAGCTCTCGAATCTCACCGGTTAAGCTCCAATTTCACATCTAGGGTTTTTTGAAATCGAGGCCGTTTTGGAGATTCGAAGGCTCGACTGGATTTAAGTTGATGTTACATGTTTATTTCAGATGAAATAAACATGCAACGTTAACTCGAAGCCAAATTTGGAGGTCAGTCGAGTTTTAAGTTAAATTCGTAAGTCTTCTCATTTTTTTTAATTATTTTTCTCTCTTTGATTCTCATGAATTTTTTTGGTTTAATTTGTGTTGTGCTGTTAAGTGGCTTGTTCTAGTTTCTGTGACATTTTTTATCTTTGTTAGTTTGGTTAATTCTGATTTAATTTTCATTTTTTCTGTTAGCTTAAATGTTCAAATAGTGGTTTAATTGGTTCAATCGATTGTTAGTTTAATTAGATTCCCTGTTACTTAGTCAGATTAACGTTTAATGCATGAAACACAATTTCCCTCTTTATTATGCTCTTGTAAATTGATTTAGGAACTAATCCTGTTTTGGTAACTAGTTTAGTTCAAATATACTTGATAGGGATTTTTAGTTCAGTAGTATAGGTTTTAATTTCTTCTAATTTGTTAACTAGGATTTTAGTTTATTCTTATTGATTTTTGTCTCTTTGTGTTTCCTTGGATTTGACTTGGATTTAGTTTGATTTCAGCTCATAATTTTGTTTTAGTTTTAATGGTTTATTAGTTTGTTAATTCAATGTTAGTGGTAATTAGTACTGATTAGGTTTAATTTTAAGTTAGGATGATTGGTTATAGCTGATTTAGTCACTAGGATTAACTATAGTTAGTTTTTAACTCAAGTAAAAGGGTTGTTTGGTTTAGTAATTTCAAGGAGCTTTCCGGGGTAATTTGGGCATAGAAAAGGGCAGTTTTGTTAAGAATAGTAAATTCAAAACTAAGGTAAGGGTAGTATAGGTATTGTATAGTGAAAAGAACACCCTAGGGCCTTCTAGAATAGGAATTTAGTGTAGATTTTAGCAAACTTAGGGCAGTAAGTTGGGTAACAAGTCACAAAGTTAGGGTCTAATAGTCATTTTCTGAAAATTAAAAGAAGGAAAAATTGTGTGAAAGCTTCCAGAACTTTCTGCCCTATTATGGCCTATAAAAGGCAGCCTTAGTACCTCACTAACAAGTTTTAGATCCTCTGAAAATTACAAATCCCTTCCAGCTTTAAATTCCCCATAAAAATCCCCTTCTTAAAGTCTAAAATTCAAATTTGAATCTCAATACTCAAGAGGTTCAAATCTGAAATCATATAGTTTTAGAAACCTTCTCCTTAGATATTAATTACTGCTGAAAAATCCAAAAACATACAAAAAATAGTAGAAACAATTCAAAAAAAAAAACATCCTGTTTCGTGGAATGATTTCAAATTTTTAGCTATTGGTTCCCATTTCCAGCCCTTGTTTGCTACTAGAAGTTCAGGGGTTTACTAGATGATTTCAAGTGGTTGTAAGTCTAATTCAACTGGTTTTGGTGAAGTTTTGATGCTGTTGAAAGTGTAGAGTGATACTGGTGTCATTTTGTTCATCCTGGTGTTGTGTCTGGTTGTTATATTAGTCTCCTTTTGGTTTTAAAAGATCGTTTGGGACTTCTTGTTCATTTCTGGTTTGAAGCTGTGTGATTGTTGCTGTGTGAACTCCTATTAGTGTTGCTTTACTTCACTGATTCTCAATACCTGCACTTGTTCCCTTTTCCAGGTACTCATTTGACCCTTATACAATTGTGAAGATCCAATGTAGGATTGCTGAAGTTTATGAAATGATAAAATAGTATCAAGTTTGATCTATAAAGCTTCCAGCTCTTCTGTTTAGTTTAAAAATATAGAATAGTTTTGTTTCTTCTAACAATACATGGATTTGTACTTAATTAGACTGTCAGACTCTTTGAAATTGCATGAATGATTTTCTATTATATTAGTTTAGAATTGTTTTGTAATTAATCAGATCATTTAGAGTCGTACTCATGTATCAGATTTTCACGTTGATTCACGTACTAGTTTTGATTTGAACTTGCAATTTTGATTCATATCTTATCACATGTTGAATCACTTAATTCGTTTAAGTAGTAACCCATAGGCAGTCCAGTGGTATTCGATACTTTAGGTATAATTTTAAATTAATTGTTGTTTAAAGTCAAGATGGATCTTGTGAATTAAAGAGCTCATTTGCTTTACAAAAATAGTTAGGATCAATAATGAGGCCAGACAACAAGGCCACTCTTGGGCCCGTCGACAGGCCCAACGTTTGGCCAACTAACAGTCCTGAAGGTTGCTGACCTGCTTTTGCTTCATTTTGGGATTGGGCTCACTTTGAGCCTAAAGCTTATTTGTTTCACAGATAAAAATTACATAGCTCATGTGACTGAACTGTTCTCGTGTTCAGGCCAATTTGTAGGCCCAAAAATTATTCCAAATCAAAACCTCTCTAAAAATTATATTAGGAATACGAGGTATTAATTTGCAAGTATAAGTTCGGATTTCGAATTAGGTAGCGAGTTCAAACTAAAAGGGTCTTCCCTTTTGTTTGAATTCAAACTTGAATTCGAGGCCCGAATTTATAAATGTAAACTAATTGACCTTTTAGAGACAAACAAAATAAATAGAAATCGTAGTCACTTTAAGTTGGCCTTTAAATAATAAAAATAAGATGAGCCTCACCGAACAAAACCCAAAAATTGCAAGGCCCTCATTAATTACTTAATTAAAAAATACTTAGAACTTAGGACGTGTCGTTTAGTGAATTTCACGACCTCCCACAAAGTTTAAAAGACGTTAGTCACTTTAGGCGCGGTTTTAATAATCTTACCTTCCTAAATACGGGTGTGCATTTCAAGCAACCCAAATCCAAATCCAAAAACGTTGAATAAGAATGTGTTGAGGATCCGGGTGCATTTCATGTGACGTGATCCGAAAACACATTTTTAAACGACGTTCACTTTCGTAAAAAATAATTAAAAGCGGTAAATAATTATAAAATTGCACTATAGGTTGGAGCATGTAAAAATTAGATTTTTAGCCATTTATAATAATTTAAGCAACCGTGCTAGAACTACGGGATCCGGGGGTGCCTAACACCTTCCCTTGGGTCAACAAGATTCCTTACACAGAATTTCTGGTTCGCAGACTCCAATTGGGAAGTCGATAATTTTCCTCGATTTGGGATTTAAAATTAAACCGGTGACTTGGGACAACAAAATCCAATCCTATCCCAAGTGGTGACTCTAAAAATAAATAAATAATTCCAAGTCGAATAATGTCACTTTAAATGGAAAAACTCCCTTATACATTATCCTTCGGGGTAGGTGTGTAAAAAAGGAGGTGTGACAAGTCTCATGATTTTCAAGTCAAATCAAGTTTAGTCAACTTATATAGCAAAATAAATTAAAACAAAAAAAAGTCTTAAAAAAGTATTCGGTTCAAAATATTATGATCATGGCAAAGAACCGAATAAGAAATCTGTTGAAGTACATGAAATAAGTTGCCTTAGTAATTAGGCAACTCAAATTTTATTTTTTCAGTTTTTTTTAAAATTTTACTAAAAACACATTTTTCAGTTGTAACATATACTTCTTCTTCAATTTTTTTTTACAGAGAAGAAAAAGACTTAAAAGAAACACATATATAACAAACATATTCCTATATCCCCAAGATTAAATAATATCATGTCCTCATGAAAAGCAAATTAAAAGTAAAAGAAGATAAATGAGCTTCCCAAAAAATTTTCAATTTTGGCCTCATTTTCTTTTCCCGCGGGTCACAAAATTTTTCCGTTATACAAAGGCAAGATTGTGGTTAAGAAATTACATCTCTGTCATGACAGAGAAAGTTTTATTTTGTCATACCAAAGGAATACCTCCCTTTTTTGACAATTTATTGATACATACTATACACCTATTCTTATAAATATATAGTTAAAACATGCAAATGTATTTTTTTTAACTCTTTTTAAAAAAAAGAAAATAATAATAATAATAATAATAATAATAAATAAAAATTTTAGCATATAATGACAAATTTTAGCATATAAATAGATATTATATGTTACTACTAATTTTACTTAAAATATTAAGGATAGGGAAAGAAAATAGTTTTGAGTTTAATGTCGCCAGCTCGACTTATTTTAAAAATTAGGCAAAAAGGATTGTTGAAGCATGTTTGTCGAAGAATCTGCCGATATAAGGCTTCAAACAATGATTGTTTACTTTGAATTTGTCTCCCCCATCTGTATGTTGTACTTCAATGGAACCATAGGGGGTCACTTCTGTTACTGTATCTGGTCTTGTCCAGCGTGACTTAAACTTTTATGAGAATAATCTCAATCGGCTATTATACAATAGAACTTGATCTCCAAATTTAAAATCTTTATGGCGGATGAGCTTGTTATGCCATTTTATTTTATCTTTTCTTGTACAATTTTGCATTTTCAAATGTTGTAAGTCTGAACTCTTCCAACTCATCAAGCTGCAATAGATGATTTTTACTTGCATATGGCACGTTTAGATTCAATAATTTTATAGCCCAGTATGCTTTATGTTCTAATTTCACAAGTAAATGACAAGCTTTTTCAAAGATTAATCTATAAGGAGATGTGCCTATGGGAGTTTTATAAGCAGTAGTGTATGCCTATAATGCATCTTCCAATGTTAAAGACCAATCTTTTCTAGAAGAACCAATAGTTTTTTCCAAAATTCTTTTTAGTTTTCTGTTGGAAACTTCTATTTGCCCGCTTCTTTGAGCATGATATGTAGTTCCTGTTTTATGATTTACTCTATATTTTAACAACAAACTAGCAAATTATCTATTTATAAAATGGGTTCCTTGATCACTTATTATAAGTCGTGGAGTTCCAAATCCAGAAAGAATATTTTTCTTGAGAAAAGCACAAATAATATGAGCATCATTTTTTTCAGTAGCAATTGCTTCTACACATTTTGAAACATAGTCAACAACTACCAAAATATATTTATAGCCATTTGAAATAGGAAAAGGACACATAAAATCAATGCCCCAAACATAAAAAATTTCACATACAAAAATAGAGTTAAGGGGTATTTCATCCCTTTTTGAAATGTTATCGATTCTCTCGCACTTATCGCAAGTGGCGACATAAATCCTTGCATCCTTGAATAGAGTAGGCCAAAAAAATCCAACTTCAAGTACTTTAGATGATGTCCTTATTCCTCTACAGTGTCCTCCTACAGCTCCATCATAGCAGTGACTTAAGATGTTGTTCATTTGTATCTCGGGTACAAAATTTTTTATTATGTTATCTGCACAAAATTTAAACAAGTAAGATATCACGACCCAAATTTCAACTAGTCGTGATGAAACCTAACCCAACTTGCTAGGTAAGCCAATTAGCAACAATCCAATTCAAGTGATATTTACTGAGAAAATAAATGATGAAATAACTGAACTTTTATACACTTCCCAATGACTGGTAGTACAAATCATGAGCTTCTAAGATTTAGAGTTTACAAAGAGTGTATGGAATAAATATATCATCTATTTGAAATATACATGAAAATAATTCTAAAGCTACCAAGAACAATAGGTAGCTATGACTAGAACACGAGTACGTCTTTAATGTCAACTCCCGTCATACACAACAACATCAACATCCAAAATCTATACTCAAGGTGCAGAAGTGTAGTATGAGTACAACCGACCCCATGTACTCAATAAGTAACAAACCTAACCTTAGGTTGAAAGTAGTGACGAGCTTGAACAACAGTCAAAGTCCAACACCAATTGACAAGAACAACTCGTAAAAAAATAATCAAAGCAACACAAGTAATAACTCAAAGATATGATACCCGGCTCGTTCACATTTAAGAAAAAATAGGTATACTTTTTAGGTATAACAGTAAAACCCAAATTATTCACCGAAATCACCAAAATATGAGTAAATTAGAAAACTATGATTTTTTCTAAGAACTTTCAATAAAAGATAAGATGTTTCATTATCATATAGCATGAGAAAAATACGTATCTATGCCTACATGTCAATGTGCATGTGAAGTCATAAATGTCACAATACCTTGTAGCATGAGGAAATGCATCTCAATGCATGTATGTCAAATATACATATTGATGCAATGCATCACAGTGATGAGCTCATGTACTCATACTCTTGGAGTACTTAATCTCATTGTCTCGCACTCCCACTCATCATGCTCAATCCCTCAGCCCACTTAGTCACTCAGCACGTATGATACCTGTTATGGCACACATCCCGGTCCCATCATGAATCGATAGAACCTGTGCTCACTGGTGGTATGTCTGACTCCATAGGGAAGAATCCTAACCCAGCGCTAATATAATCTATAATGGTCTGTTGAGGCATGCAACCTGATCCCATCAATAATATATATAAATCCAGTGGGGAGTGTTGCGGCGTGCAACTCGATCTATATAATAATAATATATATAAAGCCAGCATGGCCTGATGTGGCGTGCAACCTGATCCCGTCATGAACCAAATAAACCTCCTGCAGCGTGCAACTCGATCCCATCAATATCACTCATAATCCAGCCCTCAGACCCCAAATCAGTCATCAATCTCTCCAGTTTCTCGGGCTTATAAATCTCATGCCAACTAGCCCAAACAATGATAAAATGATGTGATAAAAAATGATAACAGAGACTGAGATATGATATGCAAATGAATTAGTATGATTGATTATGTAAATAGAATTTAATAAAATAACTCAACAATAGAAATGACCTCAGTGGGTGCCAACAGAATAAGCATATAGCCTAAATATGGTTTTTAACATGGATCACAACTCAATTACTCTAGCATCTATAACGACCCAACAGGTTGTTTTGAGCTCTAGCGTGTCATTCAGCAATTCTAAGCCATGGGTAGCTTCACTTCAAGTATTATGACTTATACGCATGGTCGGAATTGGAATATCAAAAGTTCAAAAATTGATTTGGAAAGAAAATTCTCATTTCAGAAACTTTAAGTTGGGAGAATTGACTAAGGTTGGATTTTTGAGTAAACGACTTTGGAATTCAAATTTGAAGGTTCCAACAGGTTCATATGATGATTTTGGACTTGGGCGTTTGTCCGGATCCAGTTTTGGATGACCTAGGAGCATTTCAGCGCTTATTGTAGAAGTTCCATTTTGGAAGGATTTCATAAATTTGGGGTGGAAGTGTATTTTACTATTATCGATGTCTGTTTGCGATTCCAAGTCTGGAAATAGCTATGTATATTGATTTTGGTATTGGGAGTGCGTCCGGAAGTGGATATGGAGGTCCTTAGGTCATTTGGGATCATTTGGCGGAAGTTAGAAATTTGAAAGTTTTTTGAGACGTTTAATCGGAAGTGGACTTTTTGATATCGGGGTCGGACTCTGATTCTGGAAATTAGAGTTGGCCCATAATATCGAATGTTACAAAATTTGAGGTCAATCAAACATGATTTGATAGGTTTCGGCATCGAATGTAGAAGTTTGAAGTTCTAACGTTCATTAAGCTTGAATTGGAGCGCGATTCATGATTTTAGAATTGTTTTATGTGATTTGACGGGTCGAATAAGTTCGTAATGTGTTTTGGTACATGTTGGTATACTTGGTTAAGTTTTCGAGGGCCTCTGGTGTCATGCCCCAACCTCGGGAGGCGCGACAGGTGCTCAATCAAGTGAACCCAACTAAGTAAGCCTTATCAAACACTTCCTATCCAACTCAATGCGATTAAGGGATCCGATTCCGTTTAATTAGAAAATAAAAAAGGGTTGTACATTCAACATTGATATCTTATTTTATAACACAACCTTAAACCGTAGTTAGGCTTCCAAGATTTCATACAGTTATAGTTTCAGAAAAAAGCAAGACTACAAAGTTACAACATGGTTCATTGACCTATCCAATACCCATACATAACCCACACAGACGTCTACGGAGCCTCTAAGGATCAAAAGACAATGATAACAACGTTGGCAACAATGCCCCGGCTATACCTCAAAGTGGATATCTTTAACAAAAGGTGTGCAACATAATCCCTTGAAGAAAAAAGGGGCTCACCAAGTCTTCAAGATGAGGACACTCTGCTACGCGCGATTGGCACTGTCCACTATAGAGCCATCTACATTCATTTAAAAACGTAGCGCCCCTCGGCAAAAGGGACGTTAGTTCCATCGAATAGCACTAGTATGTATGATGATTGATAAGCCTTTAAACACTTAGGTTGTTCTTGGATACAGTGAGAATGCCAAACAAGAATCTTAGTAAAAAGGTTGTTGTTGTATGCTTGCAATAGGTCCGAATTCTTTCTATAAAGTTAATGTAGTTTTTTACAAATGAATATCCCATGTCCCCTATCATTATATCTCTTTCAATTTATGTGAAACATGTTACTAGAAACCCTAATAGTACAGGTGTGCAGAGAATATTCATCAGAATATTCTCTTTTGTGTCATATCTTAAAACTAGTCGTTATAACTCTGTCTGAGATGCTCGACCTCGACCTCGAACTACGATGACTTCACGACCTTGATCTTTACTGATTCTTCGACCGCACCCTTCATCACTTCGAGGCTACTTCGACCTAGATAGATCTTTGTGGAGACCTTACTAATAGCACGTGGCAACTGACGAAGCCTATCACGGTGCTGACGTGGTCTGCCTATATCAAAAATATATTTTGGCCCATACAACTATGCCTTTTTCTCGGAAGACTGTTAATTAAGATATTGTATTACTTATAGATATGTATAATAAAATGAATTCCCTATGTACTGTATGTATGTGCAGCTCAGTGGCTACGGAACTTAGATTTACCATTTGGTGCCAGGGTCGATTCCGTTTACGCGTTTCTGTGTCTTCTTTTAAATTATAATTTTATATACTTTTAATTAGCATTTTTCTTTCTTAGTTAGTTTTTCAACTATTTAAGGTATTGTTTATTGTAATAATTTTTTTTTGTCTTTTCTCCTTGAAATACCTTTTGCACTAGCATATTTAGATAAATCTTTTGGTTGAAAGTTCGCATTTGAACATCCTCCACATCAAGTATACTGTTTTATAATTTAAATAAGAATTTTTTTTATTTTTTTCTTTGTGAACATGTTTAGTTCACTGTTTATTGTAATATAATATATCTTTTATCATTTCTCCTTTAAATGCCTTTTGCGCTAGCATATATTTAGATAAATTTTCTGGTTGAGAATTTTTTTTTGGTCATGAGAGAATTCCTATTTGAACATCCTCCACCACAAGTATAATTTATATAATTTAAATTAGGATTTTTCTTATTAGTTATATTTGCGATCATATTTTGTTCATTATTTATTATAATATAATTTTTTTCCTTTTCTAGTATTTTTTGCACTAGGATTTTAAATATTTTTGAAAAAAGTACTTCAAAACGAGGTACTGCCGTATCTAATTTAATTTAATTTATAATAATAGTTTAATGAACTCGTTTGACGAATTTTTTTACTGTTAGCTTCTTTAAAATATTGAATCCCCTTACTCAAAATCTTGGATCCACCACTGGTTCAACGTATAACTGCAGCTGACTCAAGTTAGATACTGTTAACTGATATATACTTTTTTTTGTAAATAAAAAATTTTATTACCAAAATGGATGTTGAAAAGAGTTGGACATTAATCCCAACACTTCAAGTCTGGCTCATGATCAAAATCAACTATGATCTAAACTACCAAGGCAAACAACTTACTACTTAAGTAGGGTAGAAATTAAAATCTGCTAACCAACTAGCTACTTTGGGTTTTTGAGTACCTCTAAAATACACCTCTTGGATTATATGTTTGGTCGTTAGATTCACAGGATGTCGCTTACTTTGAAATACTCTCATGTTCTTTTCTCTCCATATAGAGTATACTGCAGCTGCAAAACATATTCTGTATACCTAGCACACCTTCAACTAGAAAACTTGATTGCCTATTATAGTTCATCATCCCAGTTCCTAGGCCTCCTGTTAATACCTTTCCATTTGAGAATTTTCTGCTAGACTTGAGCAACCACTTCACATGTGAAGAAAACGTGGGAGTGACTTTCAGTTTCTTGGCCATACAAAGCAGGTTGAATTGCTAATCATCCCCCATTTACTTAGTCTATCCCTTGTATGTAGCTTGCCATGAGCTGCTAGCCGTAATACAAAGATCCATTTGGGCAGTCCAAGATTGTTACATACCATTTTCCTCCAGGCCACCGTTGGAAACTCACCTCTTAGCCTCTGGTAAAACTTCTTTGAAAAGAACTGATCCATGTTGTGTATGTTAGTTCATATCCTGCTTCTATATAGTACTTTCCTGCCTTCATAATCTTCTGGATAATCCATGAAGTCTGTTTTGGAATATTTTCCGGGAAGTTCCTATTAGCCCCATAATAACAGTGTATCCATTTAACCTATAGCTTGTCTTTCTTTTGGCATAAGTTCCAAAGCAATTTGCTAATAGCCGTTTTGTTCCAAGCTGTAATGTCTAAGATATTTAAACCCCCAGCAGTTGTAGGTTGATGTCACGACCCATTTCCACAATAGGTCATGAGGGCGCCTGACACCATTTTCAAGCAAGTCAACGTGGAAACGTTACTAAATTCTTATGTTGCTTTTAATCGGAAATGAGTGAAATAGATACTTAATTTGGAACTAAGCCAGAAGAGAGAAATACCGTAAATAACATAATTATACAACACAAAATAAATGTCTACCAAAGTGTGTGCCAGAACCTGGTGTCATAAGTATGGGCATCTAATAGAATATACAAAAACAAAAAGACATCTCTATCCTACTGTCTAAAATAGGAAAAGACAGCAAAAGTAAAGGAAGACTCCATCCGGCTGCTGAGCGGCATAAGAAGGAAGCAGCTCACTGTGGAAGGCTCTGCCACAAGCTCAAGGGTGCGCACCGGACTGGTAACCAGATGTATCAGTCTCAGATCCTGTACAATTAAGTACAGAAGCGTAGTATGAGTACATAAACAATATGTACCCAGTAAATATCTCGCATAATCTCGAAGAAGTAGAGACGAGAGGTCGACTTGATACTCACTAGGGTCGAACAATATATCAAAGTATTATACTAACCATGAAGCATCACTAATAAGCAATAGTTTATAACAAGGCATATAAGTCCTACTTTCCACTATATTTCCAATTAACCATTTACTTTTGTTATATTTATCAATTTATATCGGGCCATGAAAGGCAATATCAACATTTAAAACTCTCAGGCAAGCAATATAAGCATGCACAAATATGCCGAGGCGACGGCCCGATCCGACAGAAATAAACTGTGCACTTGCCGAGGGTCGACGGCCCGCCTATAGATGCATCTATTCATACCGAGGCGATAAGCCCGATCCACAAATAATAAGCAATATCAAGTATACACACGAAGGCACATCAATAATCATTAATTCCATGCAAGATTTCAACAAGTATACAAGTTCGTTCTTATTCCCTTTCAAGTCTCTAGCATGTCCTAGGTGCTCGTATTAACAAGATAATATAGACATTTCTATAAATAAAGCATGGTGTGGGTCCTAAACTACCCGGACGATTAGCATAGTAGTAGCTACACACGGACTCTCGTCACCTAGCACGTGCGTAGCTCCCGCATTTAGCAACAATTACTCAATTATTATTCCTATGGGGACAATTCCCACTTACAAGGTTAGAAAGAAGACTCACCTTGCTCCAAGGCGCACTTCCAATATCAAGAACAAGCCCAAGCCCTCAATTCTGAGCCGAACGATAACAAACTAGTTAAATGAAGTAAGAACTAGTCAATATAGGCCTACAAGATCGAATTCTAACTATTTAAGTGATTTCCCAACCTTTTTCACAAGTTTCCTAAATTCTGACTCCCGGTCCACGTGCCCGGATTCCAATATTTTTCGAAGAAAGTTATTCTCTATAACCTAAGGATCAATAATAGATGAATTCTAGTTTATTTCATAACCAATTTTGTGGTTAAATCTTGATTTTACTTAAACCCTAGGTCTATCTCTAACCCCTTTGATTTCATCTAATTTTTAGTGTTTAATCAACTTAATATACATGTATTTAAACTAATAATAAGTGGAATTAACTTACCTTGAAGTGCTATGTTGAAATCCTCTCTTTGGAAGCCCCCAAATCGCCGAGTAGAAATGAAATAAATGGCCTTTGAGTTCGAATTAAATGAACTCACTGCCCAGCGATTTCCGCTTCTGCGGTCCCGCACTTGCGAAAGGAGGATCGCTTCTGCGGAACTGGGCGAAAATGGCTGGACCGCTTCTGCGGTCTGAGGTCCGCTTCTACGGCAGAGGTCCGCTTCTGTGGAGCCACTCCTACGGTTTCTCCTTGCCTGGACAAAGGCCGCTTCTGCGATGGACTGACCGCATCTGCGGTCCTAGAACCGCAGATGCGGTTATGACAGAAACAGCAGACCTTCAGCTATTCTTCAACTTTCCTACTTCACTCGAACCTCGTTCGTTTGACACTCGGGGCTCCTGAGCCCCGCCCGAATATACCGACAAGTCTGAAATCACGAGGTGGACCTACTCGAATCCTCGGAACACTCAAAGCAATGCTAAATCTTGGAATCACCCGTAAAACCAATGAATCAAACTATTAAACTTCAAGTTCTTAATTCTCTTCTGACGGGCCAAAATGCCCTTAAACTACTCGGATTGGAACCAAATTTTACGGGCAAGTCTTAACTGATATTTCAGACGTGTACCATGCTTCAGAACCAAAATTCGAGCCCGGTACCTAGGAAATCAATGATTTCTTAGTTTCTTTAATTCTTTAAAACTTCAATTTAATAATTTTCAATAAAAATTCATTACTCGGGCTAGGGACCACGGAATTCGATTCCAGGCATACGCCCAGGTCCCAAATTTTCCCACAGACCCTCCGGGACCGTAAAATCACGAATCCGGATGTGTTTTCCCAAAAAGATGACCGAAGTCAAACTTGGTCTTTTAAGAGAATCTTAAAGAAACATTTGGACATATTTTTACTCAAAACTCTTCCAACTCCCGAACCAACCATCCCCGCAAGTTATAAATTAGCTAAAGCAAGCGCGGGAAGTCATATTTAAGGGAACGGGGTTCTAAAAGGCAAAACAACCAGTCGGGTCGTTACATTCTCCACCTCTTAAACAAACGTTCGTCCTCGAACGAACATAGAAAAGTACCTGGACTGTTGAATAAGTTGGGATATCTGCTCCGCATGTCCTCCTCGGACTCCTAGGTCACCTCATCGACCGGTTGGCCCCTCTACTGGACTCTCACCACAGAAATTCTCTTGGACCATAACTGGCGATCCTGTCTGTCAATAATGGCGACTGGATCCTCCTCATAGCCCAAACTCTCATCTAACTTAATAGAAATGAAGTCCAACATGTGGGATAAGTCGGCATGATACTTCCGAAGCATCGAAACATGGAAAATTGGATGAACTCCCGATAAACTGGGGTGGGGAAGCAAGCTCATAGGCAACCCCCCCCCCCCCAACTCGTCTCAACACCTCGAAGGGGCC
The DNA here is from genome assembly GCA_026770625.1 of Nicotiana glauca. Taxonomy (NCBI): domain Eukaryota; kingdom Viridiplantae; phylum Streptophyta; class Magnoliopsida; order Solanales; family Solanaceae; genus Nicotiana; species Nicotiana glauca. The sequence goes on from MU731837.1 coordinate 14,430, forward strand.
AATAAACCTTGGGCTCAACTTGCCCTTCTTCCTGAATCTCATAATGCCCTTCATGGGTGAGACCTTTAAGAGAACCTTCTCGCCAACCATAAATGATACATCACGAGCCTTCTGATCTACGTAACTCTTCTATCTGGACTGAGCTGTGCGAAGCCTCTCCTGAATCAACTTCACCTTATCCAAGGCATCCTGTACCCAGTAGCTTAACCTCTCAAACCACCCGATACGAGAACGATAACGTCAGCCATAAAAAGCCTCGTACGAGGCCATCTCTATGTTGGACTGATAGTTGTTGTTATACACAAACTCTGCTAAAGGTAAGAACTGATCCCACTGCCCTCCAAAGTCAATCACACATGCTCTAAGCATATCCTCCAAGATCTGAACTGTCTGCTCCGACTGCCCGTCGATATGAGGATGGAATGTTGTGCTAAGCTCGACACGGGTCCCCAACTCACTCTGAACGGCTCTCTAGAAATGGGAAGTGAACTGAGGGCCTCTGTCTTATATGATGGAAACTGGCACACCATGCAATCGGACTATTTCCCATATGTAAATCTGAGCATACCTCTCCGCCATATAACTAGTCGCCACTGGAATAAAATGGGCCGACTTGGTCAACCTATCCACAATGACCCACACTGAATCAACTTTTCGCAAAGTCCGCGGCAACCCAACTATGAAATCCACGGTGATGCACTACCTCTTCCACTCCGGAATAGGCATCCGCTGAAGTAGGCCACCCGGACATTGATGTTCATACTTGACCTGCTGGCAATTCAAACACTTGGTCACATACTTCACTATGTCTTTCTTCATCCCCCGCCACCAAAAATGTTGCCTCAAATCACGATACATCTTTGTAACTCCCGGGTGGATAGAATACCGCGAACTATGTGCCTCCTCTAGGATCCTCCTCTTCAGACCATCAACATTAGGAACACACAGATGACCCTGGAGTCGCAAAACACCATCCTCACCAACAGAAACTTCCTGGGCACCTCCCTGAAGTATCGTCTCTCTGAGAACTAGCAAATGTGGATCATTGAACTGTCGGGCCTTGATTTGCCCGAATAGAGAAGACTGAGCAACTACACATGCTAGAACTCGGCTGGGCTCTAAAAAATGTCCAACCTCACAAGCCTGTTAGCTAAGGACTGGATGTCCAAAGCTAGGGGCCTCTCCTCTGCTGGAATGAATGCCAAGCTACCCATACTCTCCGCCTTTCTTCTCAAGTCATCCGTGACCACATTCGCCTTGCCCGGATGATAAAGAATGGTAATGTCATAATCCTTGAGTAGCTCAAGCCACCTGCACTGCCTCAAATTGAGATCCCTTTGCTTGAACAAATGTTGCAAGCTGTGGTGATCGGTATAAACCTCACAAGGTACCCTATACAAATAGTGCCTCCATATTTTAAGAGCATAAACAATCGCTGCCAACTCCAGATCGTGCACAGGGTAATTCTTCTCATGAATCTTTAGCTAAAGCAAAGCATTACAATAACTCGCCCCTCCTGCATCAACACACATCCCAAACCAATGTGTGAAATGTCACAATATATTGTATACATCCCCGCACCGGAAGGCAATACAAGAACTGGTGTCATAGTCAAAGCTGTCTTGAGCTTCTGAAAGCTCTCCTTACAATCATCAGACCAATGGAATGGAGCACCCTTCTGGGTCAATCTAGTCAAGGGTGATGCAATAGATGAAAAGCCCTGCATAAATCGCCGATAGTAGCCTGCTAACCCCAGGAAACTCCCGATCTTGGTCACTAAAGTAGGACGTCGCCAACTTTGAACTGCCTTAATCTTCTTAGGATCTACCTTAATACCCTCTCCTGACACAACATGCCCCAAGAATGCCACCGACTCTAGACAAAACCGATAATACCCTGCTAACCCCAGGAAACTCCTGATCTCGGTCACTGAAGTAGGACGTGGCCAACTCTGAACTGCCTCAATCTTCTTGGGATCTACCTTAATACTTTCTCCTGACATAACATTCCCCAAGAATGCCACCGACTCTAGCCAAAACTCACACTTGGAGAACTTAGCATATAGCTTCTGCTCTCGCAAGGTCTGAAGAACTACTCTCAAATGCTGCTCGTGCTCCTCAGGCTACGCGAGTATATCAAGATGTCGTCAATGAAGACGATAACAAAGGAATCAATATAAGGCATGAATACCATAATCATCAAATCCACAAATGCCGTTGGGGCATTAGTCAAGCTGAAGGACATCACAAGAAACACATAGTGGCCATATCTAGATCTGAATGCAGTCTTCGAAACATCTAAGTCCCGAATCTTCAGCTGATGATACCCTGACCTTAGGTCAATCTTAGAGAACACTCTAGCACCCTGCGGCTGGTCAAACAAATCATCAACACGAGGCAATGAATATTTGTTCTTGATGGTGAACTTGTACAATAGGCGGTAATCAATGCACATCCTAGTCCCATCCTTCTTCTTCACAAATAGCACTGGCACGCCCCAAGGCGATACACTGGGCCTGACAAACCCCTTTGCTAACAACTCCTCTAGCTGCTCCTTTAACTCATTAGGAGCCATACGGTACGGTGGAATAGATATAGGCTGAGTGTCTGGAGCCAAATCAATACAGAAATCAATATCACAATCCGGAGGCATGCCGGGAATATCAGAAGGAAAAACATCGGCGAACTCTCGGAGTACTGGCACTGAATCGATCATCAGAGACTTTACAGTGGTGTCTCGAACATAAGCTAAAAAAGCCAAACACCCTTTCCCGACCATGTGCTGAGCCTTCAGGAAGGAAATGACCCTGCTAGGCGTATCAACTGTGGAACCCTTACACTCCAATCTCGGCAATCCTGGCATCGCTAGTGAAACAGTCTTGGCTTGGAAATCAAGGACGGCGTGATATGGAGATAACCAATACATTCCCAGGATGACCTCAAAATCGATCATATCCAGCAACAGAAGATCTGTTCTAGTCTCAAAACCACAGAAAGTGACCACACAGGACCGGTAGATCCGATCCATAACTACAGAATCACCCACAGGAGTAGACACATGAATAGAAGTGCCCAAAGGCTCAGGAGACGAGAAAACAGAGATGATACTTATGAATAAGTAGACCCTGGATCAAATAATACCGAAGCATCCCTACCACTGACGGAAATAATACCTGTGATAACTGTATTTGAGGCTAATACATCTGGCCTGGCCGGAAGAGCATAGAATGTAGCTAGAGCACCGGCTGTCTTGCCTCTACCTAGCTGAGCAGTAGATGCCTGACCTCTCCCTGTATGACCTACACCTCTAGGACCGCCTCTACCCGCCTAACCTCTACCTCTAGGTGGCTGGGCAGCTGGTGCTGAAATCATAGGCTGCTGACCCTGCTGCACTGACTTGCCTCGAGGTCTGGGGCAGTATCTCCTCTTATGATTGGTATCTTTGCACTCAAAACAACTGCGCGGGGCAGTGACCTGCTGCCCTGATGGCTGACCCTGATAACCCGTAAACCCACTGGAAGAAGCCTGGATAGCCGGTGGATGACATGAACTCTCCGGCATGGCACTGAAATAAGAATCAGAATGACCTTGGGGACCTGAATACCCACTGGAGGAACCCTGAATAGCTGGCGGGCGATAGGAATTCTCTGGCATAGCACTGAAATAGGGGCGCGCTGGAGCCCCCCGGGCAGGAGGTGGTGTTGAAACTGATGGCCTACTAGGCTGACCCCTCCCAAACTGACCTCTGCCCCTAGCTGGGGCACCTCTAAACTCTCCGAAGAACCTAGCTCTCTTATCCTGTTGTATCTGCTCTCTACCCCTCTTGCAATACCCCTCAATCCAATGAGCAATCTCGACCACTAGCTGATACTATGTACCCATCTCCACCTCCCGGGCCATACCAAATCGAATACCGAGCTGCAATCCAGCGACAACCTCCGCACTCTCTCTGCATCTGTAGGAAGTATCATAAGTGCATGGCGGGACAACTCAGAAAACCTCGCCTCATAGTCAGTCACAGACATCTGACCCTACTCGAGATGCTCAAACTGGTATAGTAGCTCCTCCATCTCAGAGGGCGGGATGTACCTATCCAAGAACAACTGTACAAACTGACCCCAAGCGATGGGAGGAGAACCCACACCTGCCAAGAACATAGGACTGCCACCATCTACGGGCCCTGCCCTCGAGCTAAAAAGTAGTAAAGTCAACTCTATGCAACTCTAATATCCTCATGTTGTGCAGTCTGTACCTGGACCTGTCAATGAAGTCTTGGGCATCCTCATGACGCTCGCCCCCAAAGACTGCAGGATGAAGCCCGATCTATCTGTCCAATAACTTCTGTGGATCACCATCCATAGTTGTCCTGGCCTGGGGTGCCACTGCAGCAACTGGCTAAGCCCCATCTGCGAGTAGTGCACCCGAAGTTTGATATACTCTAGTTGCATGACCTGGAGCCTGAGCAGTAGGGGTTTGGGCTCCCCCTCCTGGCTGTGAAGTAGTTGGGTCTGCTGGAAATAAACCAGCCTGAGTCATAGTGTCTATGAACCATAGCATACGGCTCATGACCTCCTGAGATCCCGGTGCTATCATGAAATCCGTCGGGGTAGGCTCACCTGCGGGCATTTCACCCTACTCCTCCATGATAGGATCCCCAGCAGGATCCGCTGGTGGTGCTACTGGAACGGCTCTAGGATGCCGTCGTCCCCTACCACGGGTCGGTACCCTCCCCCAGCCTCAACCTCAGCCTCTAGCAATTGGGGAGCAGCTCCTCCCGGGTTCGGAACGTCAGCGGTGCAATTTCTCACCATATGTGAGAGAATAGAAAAGGAAAATTTAGTACACTAACCACTGCACGATAGGAAATGAATAAAGAGTAGTCTTTCCTAATACCCTATAGCCTCTCAAAGATAAATACAGACGTCTCCGTACCGATCAACAAGACTCTATCAGGTTTGCACATAACTCGTGAGACCTACATAAACCTAGTGCTCAGATACCATGTTGTCACGACCCATTTCCACAATAGGTCATGAGGGCGCCTGACACCATTCTCAGGCAAGCCAACGCGAAAATATTACTAAATTCTTATGTTTCTTTTAATCAGAAATGAGTGGAATAGATACTTAATTTGGAATTAAACCAGAAGAGAAAAATACTGTAAATAACATAATTATACAACCCAAAATAAATGTCTACCAAAGGGTGTGCCAGAACCTGGTGTCATGGGCATCTAGTAGCATATACAAAAAAAAAGACATCTCTATCCTACTGTCTGAAATAGGGAAAGACAGCAAAAGTAAAGGAAGACTCCATCTGGCTGCTGAGTGGCATAAGAAGGAAGCAGCTCACTCTGGAAGTCTCTGCCACAAGCACAAGGGCGCGCACCAGACTGGTAACTAGATGTATCTGCCTCAGATCCTGTACAATTAAGTACAGAAGCATAGTATGAGTACATAAACAATATGTACCCAGTAAGTATCCCGTCTAACCTCGAAGAAGTAGAGACGATAGGTCGACATGATACTCACTAGGGTCGAACAATATATCAAAGTATTATACTAACCATGAAGCATCACTAATAAGCAACAGTTTATAACAAGGCATATAAGTCCTACTCTCCACTATATTTCCAATTAACCATTTACTTTCGTTATATTTATCAATTTATATTGGTCCATGAAAGGCAATATCGACATTTAAAACTCTCAGGAAAGCAATATAAGCATGCGCAAATATGCCCAGGCGACGGCACGATCCGACAGAAATAAATTGTGCACTTGCTGAGGGTCGATGTCGCGCCTATAGATGCATCTATTCATACTGAGGCAATCGGCCCGATCCATAAATAATAAGCAATATCAAGTATACACACGAAGGCACATCAATAGTCATTAATGCCATGCAAGATTTCAACAAGTATACAAGTTCGTTCTTATTCCCTTTCAAGCCTCTAGCATGTCCTAGGTGCTCGTATTAACGAGATAATATAGACATTTCTATAAATAAAGCATGGCGTGGGTCCTAAACTACCAGAACAATTAGCATAGTAGTAGCTATGCACGGACTCTCGTAACCTAGCGCATGCATAAACCCCGCATTTAGCAACAATTACTCAATTATTATTCTTATGGGGATAATTCCCTCTTACAAGGTTAGAAAGGAGACTCACCTCGCTCCAAGGCGCACTTCTAATATCAAGAACAAGCCCAAGCCCTCAATTCGGAGACGAACGATCACAAACTAGTTAAATGAAGTAAGAACTAGTCAATATAGGCCTACAAGATCGAATTCTAACTATTTAAGCGATTTCCCAACTTTTTTCACTATTTTCCTAAATTTCGACCCCGAACCCTCGTGCCCGGATTCTGAGATTTTTTGAAGAAAGTTGTTCTCTATAACCTAAGGATCAATAATATATGAATTTTAGTTTATTTTATAACAAATTTCGTGGTTAAATCTTGATTTTACTTAAACCTTAGGTCTAGCTCTAACCCCTTTGATTTCACCTAATTTTTAGTGTTTAATAAACTTAATATACATGTATTTAAACTAATAATAAGTGGAATTAAATTACCTTGAAGTGTTATGTTAAAAATCCTCTCTTTGGAAGCACCTAAATTGCCTAAGTGTGGAGTAGAAATAAAATAAATGGCCTTTGAGTTCGAATTAAATGAACTCACTGCCCAGCGATTTCCGCTTCTGCGGTCCCGCACCTGCGAAAGGAAGACCTCTTCTACGGAACTAGGTGAAAATGGCTGGACCGCTTCTGCGGAACTAGGTGAAAATGGCTGGATCGCTTCTGCAGTCTGAGATCCGCTTTTGCGGTTGAGGTCCGCTTCTGCTGCTTTCGAGCCGCTTCTGCGGTTTCTCCTGGCCTAGACAAATGCCGCTTCTACGATGGACTGACCGCATCTGTGGTCCCGCTTCTGCGATCCTAGAAACGCAGATGCGGTTATGACAGAAGCAGCAGACCTTCAGTTATTCTTCAACTTTCCTACTTCACTTGAACCTCGCTCATTTGACTCTCGGGGCTCCCGAGCCCACCCGAACATACCGACAAGTCTGAAATAGCGAGGCGGACCTACTCGAACCCTCGAAATACTCAAAGTAACGCTAAATCTTGGAATCACCCCCTAAAACCAAATGAATCAAACTATTGAACTTTAAGTTCTTAATTCTCTTCTAACAGGCCAAAACGCCCTAAGACTACTCGGATTGACACCAAATTTTATGGGCAAGTCTTAATTGATATTTCGGACCTGTACCAAGCTTCGAAACCAAAATTCGAGCCCGGTACCTAGGAAATCAATGATTTCTTAGTTTCTTTAATTCTTTAAAACTTCAATTTAATAATTTCCAATAAAAATTCATTACTCGGGCTAGGGACCTCGGAATTCGATTCAGGGCATACGCCTAGGTCCCATATTTTCCCACGAACCCTTCGGGACCGTCAAATCACGAATTTGGGTCTATTTTCCCAAAACGAACTTTGTATTTTAAGAGAATCTTAAAGAAATAATTGGACATATTTTTACTCAAAACTCTTCCAACTCACAAACCAACCATCCCCGCAAGTTATAAATTAGCTAGAGAAATTGCGGGAAGTCTTATTTGAGGGAACGGGGTTCTAAAAAGCAAAATGACCAGTCGGATCGTTACAGTTGACATACTCTGTCCCAGGCCAATAACGTTGTCTTTGAGATTTCAGCACTACTAGTCCACAAGAAACTTCTACATGTAGGTTCTATGATCTGCACAACTTTCTTAGGGAGCACAAACAATTGAGCCCAGAAGACTTGTACAGAGAATAAGATAGATTTGATGAGATGTGATCTACCAGCTTATGACAGGAACTTGGTAGTCCAAGATTTGGTTTTCTATAGAATCATATCGAGCAGAGGCTTACATTGTACACATGAGACTTTTTTGGAGCTAAGGGGAACCCCTAGATATCTGAAGGGAAGTTCTCCTTCAGTGAACTCGAGCATCTGAAAAATTTCTTATATCACATCAGTGTTCATGCCTCTAAAGTAGACTGAACCTTTGGCAAGGTTAGCTATGAATCTAGAAACAGCTGAGAAGTGCTGAAAGTGCTCAATCAAGTATCTTACTGATGCAACATTACCTCTAAAAAAGAAGAGGTAAGTCTTCTGCAAACCCCAATTGGATGATATTTAGCTTGGCATGCTTGGGGTGGAAGTAGAAATAGGAATTTTGCCCCAATTGCTTCAATACTCTACTCAAGTACTTCATCACTAACACAAATAGGAATGAGGATATAGGATCCCCTTGCCTCAGACCCTTTTTGGCATCAAAAGGTTTAGAAGGCTCTCATTTATAACTATTGAGAAAGATATTATCCTAAGACATGTCATTATCCAGCACACAAATACACTAGGGAAGTTCAGACCTATCAGAACTTGCTCAATAAATGTTCACTCTATAGAATCATACGCTTTTTGCATGTTAATCTTAAGCATACATATTGGAGAAATACCCTTCCTCCCATAGCCCCTTACCAGTTCATGGCTCAATAAGATGTTATCAGTTAGAACCCTCCCAGGAACAAAAGCAGCCTGCCTACTATCAACTAGGTAATCCATGACATTCTGCATCCTCCTTGTAATAACCTTGGAAGTTAGTTTGTACATTATACTACAACAAGATATGGTCCTAAATTCCTTAATAGTATAGGGGGTTGTACCTTAGGAATCAATGTGACGGTGGTGCAGTTGATAGTCTTATACATCTATTTGGTTTGAAAGAACTGGATCATAGCATCTGAAACATCCTCGCCAATAATAGGCTATGCTTTTTTGAAGAAGTAGGCATTAAAACCATCACATCCTGGGGACTTTAGATCAGATATATCTTTCAAAGAAAAATAGACTTCTTCTCTTTTGATTGGAGCTATAAGAGACAGTTGTTGTTCTTTATTTAGAATAGAGCTAGCAACTACCACACTAGGTGTAATTGCAAGTAGTTGTTTAGCACAAGTGCCTAGAAGTCCATTTTAAAATCCAATGACCTCTTCTTCAATTTCCCTGTCAGTGTGTACCGCATCTCCACAAGTAGTGGTAAGCCTATTAATGTGATTCTGGGCAATCCTATTCTTGAGGCAAGCATAGAAAAAAGCTAAGTTGGTGTCTCCTAGACTCAGCCATTGAACTCTAGATTGTTGCTTCGGGATACTTTCCTCCACTAGGATCCATTTCTCTAAGTTGAATTTAAGCTCTTTCTCTGTATCATATAAATTTGGATCATTGTAGCAGGTTATTAGCTTCTCTTGAATATCATATTGATCTTGCCTGATATTTTGTATCCTCTGCTCAAATTTATAGAACTCATGTTCGTTTAAAGCTTTCATCCATTCTTTCATTAGTTTGAGCTTATGCTAGACTTGTTCAATATACTCCTTGCACAGTACAATTCCACATAGTAGCGATAGTATTGAGAAACTCTGTATAAGTAGCCAAGTGATTCGGGAACCTAAAGGGTCTTGCCACTTTTCCTGGGTTCCTGCTGAATGTAATGCAAAGCATGGAATGATCAGAAAAATAAGGTTCTTTAGCTTTAACCGTAAGTTGGGGCCATAAAGACATCCAAGAAGGATTGACCAGAGCTTTATTAATTTTGCTATGAATATTTGAGTTAGTTCAGGTATAGAACCTTCCCACTATTTTCATCACTGTTAGGCCAGTTGACCCCAAGAATTTCTAAAAATATTTCACCTCCATATCTTGTATTGCACTTCCTCCGATTATGTCATCAGGTTGGAGTACTACATTAAAATCTCTCATAATTAGCCACGGGCATTGAATATTAGGCTACATTCATGTCAGATCCTGCTATAGGTGCTTCCTATCAACTATTATATGAAGGCCATTTACTACAATGAATTCAAACTCAATAGTACAATCTGCACTTGTGATAGCACAGTGAATGAATTGGGATCTTGTATAAAGCACTGTAACATCAACCTGCATGTGATCCCATACTAGCCAAATCCTTCCTCAACCATTAATATCCTCGTTATCATGCCAACTCCAGGTACAAAAAACTTTCTTTATAGTCTTTGCAGCATTGTGTTTAATGACTCTATGTTCTGTAATGGCTAAAACTACTATAAACTGTTTATTTACTATCTTCTTCATCTCTTTGTGCTTAAAAAGCTTATTGAAACCCCTAACATTCTAAGTAGAAATAATCATTGATGAATGTTGTGGGGACCAGGAGGCATTCCTCCTTGGCTAGAGCTGCATCTTATGTCCACCTTTCCTAAAGTTGCTTGCAACACCTGCTGAAATGAGGTTCCTCTCATAGGAGTGATACCATTCTCAACATCACCAGGTATTGACTACTTTCATCGATTACTTGAGGCCTTGCAGCTGCTTTCCCTTTTACTTTTGTCCATCCCTCTTTTCCATTTTCAGGATCACCCTCCACCTCCTCTAATGGCACATCAGGTATTAGTAGTAGTTGGGCATCCTTTATTTTCCAAACTTTCTTAGTCCTCCTTGTCTAAATATTGGCTTGCTTAGGTTGGTTCTTTACTTGCTCGACCTGACAGATATGTTAGAGTTGGCAGCATACTGGATAGTACTGAGGCCATCATTCATATCTAACTTTTTGGTCATAGGGCTTGCTAGATGAATCCAATGCTTTGACAATTTCAAGTAGCAGGATAGTTATGTCAATTTCAATAAGTACTCGAGAACACGAAATCCTCTCTTTACGAGAGGTGCATTCATCAGCACATAGAGGAGTGCCTATGTAACGACCCGATCGGTTGTTTCGAGTCCTAGCATGTCGTTCAGTAGTCTGAGCCCATGACCAACTTCATTTCAGGTGTTATGACTAGTACGCATGGTCGGAATTGAATTTCGGGAAGTTCGGAGTTGGTTTGGGAAGAGAATTCTCATTTCGGAAGCTTAAGGTTGAAAGAATGAACTAGGATTGGATTTTTGAGCAAATGACCTCAGAATCAAGATCTGAAGGTTCCAGAAGTTTTGTATGATGATTTTTGACTTGGACATATGCCTGAATTGGATTTTGGATGACCTGGGAGCATTTTGGCGCCTATTGTGGAAGTTAGCATTTTGGAAGAAATTTTATAAGTTTGGTTTGAAGTGCATTTCAGTGTTATCGATGTCCATTTGGGATTTCGAGACTGTGAGTAGCTCTGTATGGTGATTATGGAGTTGGGAGCGTGATCGAAAGTGAATTCAGAGGTCCGTAGGTCATTTTGAAGCCAATTGGCTAAAGATAGAAATTTGAAGGTTTTTGAGGAGTTTGACCGGAGGTTGACCTTTTGATATCGGGGTCGAAATCCAATTCTGAAAGTTGGAGTAGGTCCGTAATATCAAATATGACTTGTGTACAAAATTTGAGGTCAATCGGACATGATATCATAGGTTTAAACATCGGAAGTAGAAGTTGAAAAGTTCAAAGTTCATAAAGCATGAACCGGGGTGTAATTCATGGTTTTAGCGTTGTTTGATATGATTTGAGGCCTCGAGCAAGTCTGTAATGTATTTTGGGATTGTTTGGTAGGTATGGTTGAGGTCACAGCGGCCTCGGGTGGATTTCGGGTGGTTAACGGATCGAAATTGGGATTTGAAAGAGAGCTGAAGGCATCTGGTTGCTGGTATTTTCGCTTTTGCGGTTGGTTGACCGCAGAAGCGGTACCGCAGAAGCGAACGGGGAGCCGCAGAAGTGGTTTTGGTCCAAAGCTTGAGGACCGCAGATGCGGTCAAAATTCCGAAGAAGTGAGTAAGGGCGGCATGGGAAGGAGTCGCAGAAACGGCCTTTGGACCGCATAAGCGGAACCGCTGATGCAGCATGGCTTCCGTAGAAGCGGAAATGACTAGAAGCAAAACCTTGTTTTAAATTGTGGGATTGAGTTCATTTCTCCCATTTCTTCATGGCTTGGGCGAATTTTGGGGAGCTTCAAAAGAGGATTTTGTCGTCAATGTTGAGGTAAGTTATCCCGATCACTTTTGAGTTGAATATATCACTTATATACGGATTTAAGCATTTAAATTAGAGTAAATATTGAGGTTTTGGTTGAAAACCTAGAAAATTATAATTTTGGATTTTAGCCACGATTTTAAGTATGGAATTAAGAGAAAATTACGTATTTGAGTTCCTAAGGTCATGGGTAACCTTTATCTTTGAAAAATTTTGGATTTCGAGCATGTAGGCCCGAGGACATTTTGGTCATTTCACTAAGAGGAGTTGGGAATCTGTGTAATTTGAATTTCTAACGAGTATTTGAGCATGTTCTCATTAGTTTGTCGTTATTTGGCTAGTTTTGGAGCATTGTGCGTTGGTGCAAGTCTTCGGAAGAATGTAGAAATACCGGTTATGAGTCTTTGGAGCGAGGTGAGTCTCCTTTCTAATCTTGTGAGGGGAAAATTACCCCATAGGTGAAGTAATTGATTATCCTATTTATGGGGGCTACGCATGCACGAGGTGACGAGAGTTTGTGCGTAGCTACTATTATGCTATTGTCGGGGTAGTTAGGACCCAAAAGCATGTTGTAGGTGGATTAATTGTAAATCCATTGGTAGCTTGAATTGCTTAACTTACATCGAATTAGTAAGTAAATTTCTAAAAGGATTAAACTTCATTTCTTAAATTGTTAAAGGAGAATTGGTTTTATTTGAATAAATATTCCCCGATAAGTTCTTATTTGTCTGATTGAGCATGAGTTTTATGTGTGCATGCGTCGAATGGATGATTCGCGAGCAGGATATGTGTTTATTTGTGGAACGGGCCGAATGCCTCGGTGAGAATAGATACATCTATGGTTCGTGCCGCTCGATCGTCGGCAATGCACAATTTATATTTCTGTTGGAGCGGGCCGTCGACCTCGGCATGATTTGCGCATATTTATCTGTTACTTGAAAATTGTAAATGTGGAATTGGCCCTACGTGGCTTGATATAAACTGATAAGATAATAAATAATAGACTTTAGAAGCCCTTGATTTATTGTTGAAGGTATTTACCTGTTTTTCTGGCTTCACAATCAGAACTTCTATACAAATCCATGATTATCCTCGCACTTAAAGAATATTGCTAATTGACCTCTAGTGAGTGTCAGAGTTGACCATCTCGTCTCTACCCCTTCGGGATTAGGCGGGATACTCACTGAGTACACGTTGATTACGAACTTATACTACACTTCTGTGCATTTTTGTTGCACAGGTATGTATACCTCTAGCAGCCTACTGGGCATGGCAGCATGGATGACTCTGCGACTAGGTGACCTACATTGTTCGAGACGACCCGCAGCTAGTGTAGTTCCTTCCAGTGCTTTATTATTAGTTATTCCTTGTCCACTGTATTTCGAACATATGATGTATTTTTATTTTTCTATATCGATAGTTGCTCATGCACTTGTGACACCGGGTTTCT
>MU731837.1:28652-41073 GCA_026770625.1 Nicotiana glauca
GGAGAGTGGCGAGGGTTGCATATGGGCTTGGTAGTAGGATGACTACGCGCCTTAAAGAGAGTTTGGATCGAATTGGGGATTTTAATGATTGGTGATTGAAGCCTGCGGGTATGATGTGAAGTATGGGCTATTATGCGTCAGAAGATTGATATGGCGGAAAGAAGCTGCTTAAAATGGAGGAGGGTGCAGCATAACCCTGAATTTGGAAGGATGTTGCCGCACATTTAATTGGTGTTCGCAAGGGGCGAATGGACTTGTGTAACTGGAAGGTGAGCTCAGACTCAGGATGGGCTATTGGTGTCGTAGGGAATATACCCCGTGCAGCAGCATGGGAAGATATCGGGAGGTGATTCCCCTAGGTGGGTTATTCCCCGTGAGCATATTAGCGGTCGCGTGGTTGGCGAAGCTTCTGCAAGGAATTATATTGGTTGTTCAACAAAGAGATCGGTCGTGCAAATGCGGATGAAGACTCAGAATATGAAAGATGGGGATTTACAGGAAGATCCCGAGAGATTTTGACAATTGGTAGCGCGAGGTTAAGTCAATAAGAGGTAAAAAAGGTCGGGCGAACTCAAGAAGGGTGAAATGATGGCTTCAAGCTAAGTGGGAGAGTCCCACCGCTTACGATTGGGCTGTATGACTAACTACTTGTGTGATTTCTGGTTATTAGCATATTGATAGATTAATCCAGCTACGAAAAAGGACCATAAGTAGTAAATTGAGCGGAGGAATTATTAAGGATGTGCTATGGTTAGCCTTCTTGGATCACGTTCGGACTTGGAAAAAAAAATTCAGGATTTATGCCTGGTATAGATATAGGTTTCAGAGGAAGTGACTTTGCCGAGAAAGTATTCGTGTGTTATAAGAATTACGGAGTGAATCATATTTGGGACCAAGCGAGAGCGGGTGGCTCTCAATAATGGTTCTAGTGAATTCGGAAGTTAAAGTGTGGTGCTCAACGATTTCAAGCCTATAAGTGCAACTAATAATTAAGCTCTGTAGCAGCTTATGAGAAGGTGCCCAGAATGTTCTATGATGTGTTAGCCTGTGGTATAGCATTTGAGAAATGTGAACTAATTCATGAGATTTGAGACAGCATGGTCTCGCAATTCAAGGTCACTCGGGGAGAGTGTAGCGGGACTATGTTATGTGTTGAAGAGAGTTAGTATTAATTCCAAGCAATCAAGGATAAATTGGAAGGAAAAGGATTGATTAGCCATAGTTGAATGTGGCATGTTGGGGTCTGTGACCCGTTCATTCAGCGTGATCGAGTTATGCATTTGATTTGTAGCGGTACGTGTGAGGTTTGTCGGCCGCCATAATTGATAACATTCTAAACCATTCTTCTGTTGTGGCTTGTTATGTGGAAGCAGATTCCGAAAGGGCTGGTGGCTTGGACCACTACTTGCAGATTTGCATATTCTACAGTTATGGGAATTTACCTGTGTGTTTCTATAAATCTCCTGAAGTGAATTAAGTGAAAAGTTCGTATATGATGAATTGTTAAAATGTTAATGATTTCGGTGTTGACAAGGATGTCACGGGCTCGGATGAGCAAGGAAAGGGGTAAACGATTAGAGTAAATTGGTATTGTCCTCAGCGTCACCTGAGATCGATGTGTTGTGGAAAAGGTTTTGCATCTTGGTTAAGGATTCTGGATCGCTTTTCAGCATTAGTGCATCCGATGGTTTAGATGTGTGGACCCATTATTTATTTCAAAGATTGTGGGAGCGTGTCCCACTGAAAAATTGTATAAGTGTGACATGTAGTCATTTGATTTTCTAAGATTTAAACCAAGTATGAGGATTGTGGTAATATCATTAATTTGAGAATTTATGCCTAGAGGGCACTTTGTATATTGGGTTATGAACTGAGGAGGTTGCTCCGGTTATGATGGTTATCCTTACGTGATATGAGGCAAAAGGGGGTTGCTACGGACCTTTAAAAGGTCATTGGCCAAGTTGGTGCAATTAGAAATTGGCTTGAGATCGGTGGATTGATTTATTTGTGAACATAGATTTATACCAGGCCAGTTATGTTTGTTTCAGCGAGCGTTCCCTATGGAGGAACGGTCGAGGTGTTATTTTGTCATCAGCTATTCCAGGTAATGATGTATTGTGCCGTATGAGTTGTGAGACGGCTTAGTAAATTCTTATGTGTTGAGGTTCTGCATGGCGATGATGTTATGTGAGCAGAATGGCTCTTGAGATGCAGATCTTGTATCGTACCTCAGTTGTGCTTGAGTTTTGTAGCCTATGGCGCTATGTGTTTTCTCAGGGATGGTATTATGCATTTAGCGTGCTTACGATCGAAATTCGATATTTTTATTGTAATGAGCAGATTTAGCCCAAAGTGCAATCTCCATATGTGAGATCTATATGTGGATCGCGTGGCACACCACTATAGGTATGTTATTTGGATCGGGTGGCACACCGTCATGGGTATGTTATTTGGATCGGGTTGTGCGCCGCAACAGTGTGATGACGAGTGTAGTTTTCTATATGCTAATTTTGAATGTCCTGCTTCCTATTTTCTAAGGAAAGTCCGTAGTAGTGCGGGAGTTAGGTAATTTCTTCCAGAGTTCGATTTCCTTTTGTGTTGTGTTCGGATTGGTGACCATTGGCACATTGTGGCGTCATATGAGATTTGTGATCGCATTCGAAGTGGCTTATTGCCGAGCAGTTCGTACTGGATAAGATGAGATTATGAGATTTAAGATCAGTGCAACTTGATTACATGAAGTATATTAAGGAGCAAAAGTCATTATTATGTTCAGAATGTGGAAATGTTTCTTGTCAGAAGTATAGACTCAATGATTGGTTGACTCGGCAGTTGATTATGAATTTCGGCATCTCATCCATCGTGGCGGTATTATAATAGTTAGAGTAAGACCTATGTAGGTCATGAGGTGCAATGGGAGCATCAGATTCGTGTAATTTCAATTAATTCAAACAGAAATGTTATTGTGGTCCTATGAGTAAAGTGATGCAAAGTGTGAATTCAGCAGAATTATGCAGTCATGTTTGAGTACAGCGTATAGTGTTTTATACGGTGATCGTATGTTGGAAACAGGCCTGGCATAGAATTTCGGATATTGGAATTGGGCTCTAAGGCTTAATTGCTTGAGTAAAAGAGAATATCTTCGGAATTTATCGAGCTAATGTGCTCAACTGAGTTGTGATAGCACGGGAAGGTGCACGAGGTGCTAGGCAGTGATTTCAGGCTACTTCGGTATAGTTCTCAGCACGTTCGAGGACGAACGTATGTTTAAGTGGGAGAGAATGTAACTACCCGACCGGTCGTTTCTAGCCCTAGCACGTCGTTCAGCAGTCTGAGGCCATGAGCAGCTTCATTTCAGATGTTATGACTAGTACGCGTGGTCAGAATTGAATTTCGGGAAGTTCGGAGTTGGTTTGGGAAGAGAATTCTCATTACAGAAGCTTAAGGTTGAAAGAATGAACTAGGATTTGATTTTTGATTAAAGGACCTCGGAATCAAGATCTGAAGGTTCCAGCAGGTTCGTATGATGATTTCGGACTTGGGCGTATGCCCGGATCGGGTTTTGGATGACCCGGGAGCGTTTTGGCGCCTATTGTGGAACTTAGCATTTTGAAAGAAATTTCATAAGTTTGGTTTGAAGTGCATTTCAGTGTTATCGATGTCCGTTTGGGATTTCGAGACTGTGAGTAGCTCCGTATGGTGATTATGGAGTTGGGAGCGCGGTCGGAAGTGAATTCGGAGGTCCGTAGGTCATTTTGAAGCCAATTGGCTAAAGATAGAAATTTGAAGGTTTTTTAGGAGTTTGACCGGAGGTTGACTTTTTGATATCGGAGTTGGAATCCAATTCCGAAAGTTGGAGTAGGTCCGTAATGTCAAATATGACTTGTGTGTAAAATTTGAGGTCAATCGGACATGATTTGATAGGTCTAAACATCGGAAGTAGAAGTTGGAAAGTTCAAAGTTCATAAAGCTTGAATCGGGGTGTCATTCATGGTTTTAGCATTGTTTGATATGATTTAAGGCCTTGAGCAAGCCGGTAATATATTTTGGGATTGGTTGGTAGGTTTGGTTGAGGTCCCGGGGGCCTCGGATGGATTCCGGATGGTTAACGGATCGAAATTGGGATTTGGAAGAGAGCTGAAGGCATCTAGTTGCTGGTATTTCCACTTCTGCGGTTGGTTAACCGTAGAAGCGGTACCGCAGAAGCGAACGGGGAGCCGCATAAGCAATTTTGGTCCAAAGCTTGAGGACTGCAGATGCAATCAAAATTCCGCAGAAGTGGAACCGCATCTGCGGAAGGAGCATCGCAGAAGCGAGTAAGGGCGGCATGGGAAGGAGTCGCAGAAGCGGACTTTGGACCGCATAAGCGGAACCGCTGATGCGGCATGGCTTCCACAGAAGCGGAAATGACTGGAAGCAAAACCTTGTTTTAAATTGTGGGATTGAGTTCATTTCTCCCATTTCTTCATGGCTTGGGCGATTTTTGGGAGCTTCAAAAGAGGATTTTATCGTCATTGTTGAGGTAAGTTATCCCGATCACTTTTGAGTTGAGTATATCACTTATATACGGATTTAAGCATTTAAATTAGAGTAAATATTGAGGTTTTGGTTGAAAACCTAGAAAATTATAATCTTGGATTTTAGCCACAATTTTGAGTATGGAATTAAGAGAAAATTACGTATTTGAGTTCCTAAGGTCGTGGGTAACCTTTATCTTCGAAAAATTTTGGATTCCGGGCATGTAGGCCCGAGGGCATTTTGATCATTTCACTAAGCGGAGTTGGGAATCTGTGTAATTTGAATTTCTAACGAGTATTTGAGCATGTTCTCATTAGTTTGTTGTTATTTGACTAGTTTTGGAGCATTGTGCGTTGGTGCAAGACTTCGGAAGAATGTAGAAATGCCGTTTATGAGTCTTCGGAGCGAGGTAAGTCTCCTTTCTAATCTTGTGAGGGGGAAATTACCCCATAGGCGAAGTAATTGATTATGTGCTCCTATTTGTGGGGGCTACGTATGCATGAGGTGATGAGAGTCCGTGCGTAGCTACTATTATGCTATTATCCGGGTAGTTAGGACCCAAAAGCATGTTGCACGAGGATTAATTGTGAACCCATTGGTAGCTTGAATTGCTTAACTCACATCGAATTAGTAAGTAAATTTCTAAAAGGATTAAACTTCATTTCTTAAATTGTTAAAGGAGAATTGGTTTTATTTGAATAAATATTCCCTGATAAGTTCTTATTTGACTGATTGAGCATGTGTTTTATGTGTGTCTGCATCGCATGGATGATTCGCGAGCAGGATATGTGTTTATTTATGGAACGGGCCGAATGCCTCGGTGAGAATAGATACATCTATGGTTCGTGCCGCTCAACCCTCGGCAGTGCACAATTTACATTTCTATTGGAGCGAGCCGTCGACCTCGGCATGATTAGCGCATGTTTATCTGTTACTTAAAAATTGTAAATGTGAAATTGGCCCTACTTGGCTTGATATAAACTGATAAGATAATAAATAACAGACTTTAGAAGCCCTTGATTTATAGTTGAAGGTGTTTACCTGTTTTTCTGGCTTCACAATCGGAACTTCTATACAAATCTATGATTATCCTCGCACTTAAAGAATATTGCTAATTGATCTCTAGTGAGTGTCGGAGTTGACCATCTCGTCTTTACCCCTTCGGGATTAGCGGGATACTCACTGAGTACACGTTGATTATGTACTCTAATTATCGGAGTAATAAATTGCAGATTGATACCTTTTGAAGCTAGCCGATTCCCTGTGAATATATTCGCCCATGTCTTCTTCTCTTCCATAGGTGGTGGTGGCTACATTGTAAGCTAAGATTTCTTTGGACTAACAGCCAAAATTGGCGGAGAATTGAGTTCCCCAGCGGGTAGGGCTGTTTACACCTTAGCCACTCCTCTTTGAGTCACCACACTAGGGTTTCCCCTAGAAGTCCCAACATTGGGCGAAGTAAGCATCACACCTAGTCGCTTCATTTCTGCCTGAGCTTTGAGTATACTCGATCGTTCCAATTGAGCAGTGACCACATGCATAGCAGTAGCAGTGACAATCTCATTCGCAGCATCAACTAGTCTTCATGTCCCTTGGCCAATTGAACCGGAGCTTGTGCCGTGTTATGTATCTTCCGTGGCCAGCCTTTCGCCATGGCGGCGTCGGAGGCATACGCTGGTTGCACCATTAACGTGCGCCTATATAGAGGGTACTATGTTATTGTGCGCCGAGAGAGTTGAACTTTATTCAACTTTAAAATTAAAACATACACTAATTACTCTTTACGGCTAGAAAAAATGACAATGTTTGAAATATGAGGATTAAAATATTTAATATTAATTTGAAACTAGAACTCAATTCCATGACATCTTTTAAGATATATAGTTAAACTTCAAAAATTACTATAAACCATAATTTATGTTCATACTATATTAAGAGATGCTTATTAATCTATATCTATATATATATATTAAAGCAAGAAAACTATCATATATAATTGATATTATGGTTAAACTAAGTATCAAGCTAATAAATGTCAATAGTATATATATATATATATATATATATATATATATATATATAATTTGAATTAAAAGATAATTTTGAATTTATAGATAAAGTTCTAAAATTCGAATTTAAATTAAAATAAATTTTTTTTATCATATTATCATACTTAATTCGGTTAATGATCATATGCAATCATGTCAGAAACTTTGTAATTTTTTATAATTATTTAAATAGTGCTTTGCCTCTAGCAAAAAAAAAACTACTCCATATAACTATAAAACTCTTTCACATTTAAAATCTTATACGTATAGTTCTTTGAAATACTGTAGCTAGATTTGAATAAAACGAAATACTTTTAAAATAAATATAAAATATATAGGGTACACGTCTATGTTTATCTAAATAACAAAAAAGAGTTTACAAAACCAAATAAAAGTTTAACAACAACAACAACAACAAAACCAAATAAAAGTTTACTTACATATATAATAGAGTAAATATACATGCTGGAGAAAGAAACATCATAAAATCAGTCAATAGTAAAAGAAAAATGATTTCTTTTTTCTTCTTGAAGAATATTTTTTCTTGAACAATTGCTATCATTAATTTCAATTTGGCACATTCAAGGAATTGAAGGGTATAAACTGAAACCCTTTCATTAGTCAAGCCAATATTGCAAGGGTATAATATTTTTTGCGTTGAAGAATATTAGTTTTGAATCATTAGATTATGTGAAAAGTTTGTTCAAACTCAACAAGAGATAAATTGATTTCTAATTGATAGTTTTTATAGCGATTTTTAAGTGTAACAAAGAGTATTATAAAGAAAAAATTGGTATGACATGAATTTTTTTTTTAAAATGTAAACAAATTATTTCGAAAAATTTCTTTAATTTTTAAATTCAAAAATAATAAAAAGACAAGATATTTTTGGACAATAGTAGGGAGTTTTAAAATGATTATAATTGAAGTTATATAATGGATACACTCAAAAAATCGAAATCTTATGGAATATTTATAAAATATCCGGCCATATTATATATAAATTATACATCATTCAATTTTTTTTAATTTAAGTGGTCGGGTAAGAACCTATTTAGCTGATTAGATAAAGCCAAAAGAAAAGTATGAAATAATTTCAACCAACGACTAAAAATATAATTAAAGTTCATATATAGAAATTTTTTATTAAAACTCATCCTTTTATAGTGAAATAAATTATTTTTTTCTAACAACAGAAATAATAACATAAAAAATAAGATAAAATAAAATAAATATTGAAAGAAATATTAGAAAGATCTAAAAACGAGAAATAAAAGATGACAATAAATTTCTTCTTATGTTTCATCTTTGTTGAGTATAAAAAATTTAAAAGTTAATCTCATCGATTTCAAATATATTTTTTTTCAACTCAAATACATAGATTATAAGATAAGGATATTTTTTATTTTTTTTTTAATTTATATTATGTGTCATTTTTAAAAAATCACTATTATTAACAAACTCATATGATATTTGAATTAAATTGGAATACAATTTGAGTAGTTTGCATTGAGGTTAAGCTAAGTATGGTGTCGAAATATAAACTACTTGATAATTTTAAGATAATATATGCAATATATTATAATAATAATAATAATAATAATAATCAACTAATTTAACATTTAATGATTCAAAGAACAAAAATTTTGTATATATAGGATATTAAAAATTTAAATTCTGGGACTAGAGATATCGATAAACTTAAAGTGGAGTCATACTGAAATAAATCCGGTCAAAGAATCATTTAAATTTTTAGATAGCCGATTAAAGTAAATTTTAAATTAAGGATAATATCTTCACTTGCATCATTATAAAGATAATTATTATTATAATATATATAAAGTTTAGAAATTGAAATTTCAAAGATGAAATATTTTTTGAAAGATAAAATCATACCAACTAAGATTTCAAGTCGTAGTATAAGAGTCACGTCGTAATCAAAGAATTGTTTATATCGTGTAAATCTTTGTGCTTTGCCATAAATATGAGTTATTATTTCACTTTGTGGCTATTTTAAAGTTTCAATGACACCTATGAGAATAGTGTAAAAATAAAATTATCACTACAAGAATTGAGAAAATGTTAGTCTTTTTTCATGTAGTGTTTCTTAATTAATATATGATGATTATCTATAATTATTTAGAAGGTTCAAATGTTAAGGTTATTTACATATAATTCAAATAACTCAGATATTTAACATGGTTAATGTTAAATATTAAAATGGAGTAAGACAAATTCATTAGCCTAAAGAATTTTTTATATTTTTAGATAGCCAACTAAAATGATTTTTAAATTAAGAATAATATTTTCAATTACATTATTGTAAAAAAAAGTTATTATTGAAAAATAATATTTTAGAAACTGAAATTTTAAGAAAGAAATATTTTTTAAGAGATATCAATACACCAGATAAGAGTTCAAGTAGTAGTAAAAGAGTTAAGTCTTATCCAAAGAGCAATTCATCGATTTTGTTATAAATATGAGTTATTATTTTGCTTCTGGACTATTTTAGGATCCAATGACACCGGCAAGAATGATATCAAAAAAGAAAAATAGAAGAAATTGTTCAAATTTTTCATGTAACTAATATTCAATGATTATCTATATTTACTTAGAAAGTGTAAATTTTAAAATTATATACATACAATCCAAATAACTTAAATATTTGACATGATTAGTGTTCGTGCGTCCGCGCAAGTACTAATACTAGGTATACGTAAAGAAATAATTCTGACATCCAAAATAACGAGCGTGTAAAATAAGCAGTGATAGAGAGTAGCTATTGTTGACTTATTCAATTACGGGAAGCAGGCTACTTAATTAATTTCCTTATTGGATTCAGGAGTGCCTAATAATTTTCTTCAGGGTGTAATCTTCGATGTCTGCTGACTACAACATTCTATATTAGTATATTTGATGATTGGAACCAGGGTTGGATTTTTCATAGTGAACACTTTTTTGCTTATTTTTCGTTTCTTTAAATATATCGGCCTGGGAAAAAAAATCTGCTTACACTAATCAAATTTTACAACTTTATATAAAGGCAGAAATTATTCTCATGCGATTTCTGCATGTCTAGCGCTACGAATTAGAGTACCTATCATGTTGTGCAAGATAGAAATCCATGTTAAAATGCCAAAAGAAGCTACGAAGGCTTAAGCTTAGAGTTGTTTTCTTAGGACGAGTCATTCTTTTGTTCCATTTCTCCCAATGCTATAGATCATAATACTATATATTTAGCTTAATAGTAACGTTGGAATTTCATTAGGTCCAATGCCGTCTAAATTTAAATGATCCAATGTAGGAATTTGGCGAACTTCTAACTTCAAGAAACTAAAGTATTTAAGTAAAAGCAACGCAGATCATCAAACATAGGAGGGCATTTGGTCTAGTGGTATGATTCTCGCTTTGGGTGCGAGAGGTCCCGAGTTCGATTCTCGGAATGCCCCCGTTATTTTCATTTTGGAAATTTATAAACAGAAGCCTACGATATTTTTGAAACAAAAGTATAAGCATCAGCTGCTCATTTGGATGTTAACGTGTTAACTAAAGTGACATGCAGAAGTGTACGTCGTGCTTCGGTGGGATATTTGTATTTCACAATTTTGGAAAGTGTTAGCTTTTCTCAGTTTCTAAATGGGATTAACTTTGGAGTCCGGAACCAAAATGTGGTTCTTTTGGACTCAAAATACATAGATAGGTGAAAAAAATAAAAAGAAGATATTTTTATGTATAGTGCCACAATATTTGGCGTTATACATTAACGGTAACTAGCGCCAAGTATTGTGGCACTATACTGAAAATGCTGGCACGCCCAGGTATAGCGCCAAAATAGCCGGCTCTATATACTTTTTCCTGCCCCCCACGTGCTTCCCCAATACTCTTTCTTCTGTTCTTCATCTTCTACTTCTTTCTCTCTCTCTCTTTCTTCATATCAATATAAATGATTTTATTTATTTTAATTGTGTGAATCTATTTTTTTATTAATTTGTTTAGAGAATAATTTTTTATAAATTTAAGAATAATATAATTTATAGTTTTTAATTTTACCATGAGTGAGTTGATTTATAGCAGTATAATATTTATGACTCCTTTTTTATTAGAATTATCAAAAGTTTTCCATATTTTTTTTAATTTTATATTGAATCAAATAAGTTCACGTAAATTGAACTAGAGAGAGGTTTGAGAGAGTTTTGTAGGCATTTGACTAGAAAAGATTTCAAGGTAAAATATAGATCTTTTGATATAAAATGTTGAGTTAAACGTTAATTCTAATATTTTATAGCATTAAATTATTGTAAAAGCATGACACAAAAAGATAAATGTGAATGTAAATGTGATTTTATAATTTAATGTAAATCTCCCTTGTCTAAATCACATTTACATTCACATTTATCTTTTTGTGTCATGCTTTTACAATAATTTAATGCTATAAAATATTACAAAACCGCGCATATCCACTTTGATATATATGACACTTTTCCCAGGAGGTACGTGCGCGGCCGCGCTTGGGACCGTGCTCAAACCGCGCATATCCACTTTGATTCTGCCTCACGAGCGCGGCCTGAGCGCGGCCGCGCACTTGACGCGCCCTTTTCACCCTATTATGTTGGGAATTTGGAAAAACGTAAAACATGAAAGTTGTAGACTATGAGTTATTGTTCCAACCATATTTTGTGGTGCCCAAATGGAGTAATGAGCAAACAGTTATGTATATTTTACTAGACAGTGCGCAATATGCCTACTCGATTCTTCGTTTGTTCTTAACTATCATCCGTTGATCTCCGAACACGATCTCGGCTTACTTCCTTGGGATTTTACTCATAATTCAAAGCTACGAATCACTTGAATTCATTCCATAACCTCTACATAGCTCGGAATCAACAACAACAACAACAAAAATAACAACCCAGTATAATCCCACTTAGTGGGGTCTGGGGAGGGTAGTCTGTACGCAGACCTTACCCCCACCCTGGAATAGAGAGGATGTTTCCAAATAGACCCTCGGCATCCTTCCCTCCAAGAACCTCCCATCTTGCTCTTGGGGAGACTCGAACTCACAACCTCTTGGTCGGACTTTATTTTTAGTTGCCTCGATTTGCGTGTACAGTCCGGGCGCAAAGCCGAAAAGTTTTTATGTTAAAATATGTGAATTCTATGAAAAATTTGAAGAATTATGATATTAATATTGATATAGTTGACTTTGGTCAATATTTTGGATAAACGGACCCGGACCCGTAATTTGATGGTCCCGGGAGGTCCGTAGGAAAATATGGGACTCGGGCATGTGCCCGGAGTCGAAATCCGAGGTCCAGAACCCTGGTAAAAGAATTTTTCTATTAAATTATTTTCTAAAATTATTAAGAAAAAATAGAAATGAAAATGAGCTAGAAAATATAGGTATCGGGCTCGTAATTTGGTTCTGACGCCCGGTACAGGTCATAAATATTGGTTAAGCGCTTCCTGTAAAGTTTGGTTGAAAACGGACGTCGTTTGACGTGTTTCGGACTAAAAATGGGAAATTTGAAAGTTATGAACTTTGAAATGAAATTATGAGTTTTGGGGTTTGATTCGTTGAATTTGATGTTATTTTAGCGATTTGATCGCTCGAGCAAGTTCATAGGATGTTATTGAGCTAATGTTTGTGTTTATTTGGGAGCCCCGAGGGCTCGGGAGTGATTTCGGGGGTGGTTCGGGATGTTTTTGCACATAAAAACATAGCAGATTTTCTGCAACTGTTGCCCAGCGATTTTGTTCTACGCGATCGCGGCCTCAGCCACGTGATCGTACTGCTTTGGCATTTTACCCTTCACATTCGGGGATCACTCCCCGCATTCGCATAGACCAACTCCCCC
>MU731842.1:556-12477 GCA_026770625.1 Nicotiana glauca
TTTACAATTATTTTCATGGTGATTTTAGTGACATGACATGCACATAATTCTCGGCCTGGTTTAAAAGTCAGTTTAGCAATGAAACAATGTTAAAGATGTAAGGGTACTCGGAAGAAATAAAAACATACTGGAATACTTTGAAACCTGAATCAAGTGAAACTTGGGGAAAATAGAACATAAAGAAATACTGTGGAAATCCATCATGCCTCATCAGTTTAAAGCCAAAAGCAAGAATGCCCCAAGTCTAAAGGGACCGTTCATGATACCGAGATTGTTGTCCAATGGTGCTAGGAATCGGCAAATACAGAAGGAAAATATATGAATCAATCAAAAGGTAGTTTGTACTTGGTATATGTTGAAGATTGGAATGACGAAGGCAATTTGTTTTGCTATCCAAATACTTTATCCTTTGTTATCCCTTTGAGCCTTATTATATTTTCTTTCGTATCCCTCTTTCGGAATCAACAACAAAACTCGAGGATTGAATGGGAAGTAAGTGGAGAAACAAGAGAAAAACAAGTGCAAAAGAGAAAAAGAAGAAAAGAAAGAGAAGAAAAAAGAAAAGAAAAGAAAAGAGAAAAACAAGAAAAGAAAGAGAATAAAAAAGAAAGAAAAGAAAAAGAAAAGAAGAAAAGAAAAGAAAAGAAAAAGAAAAAAGAAAAGAAGAATGGAAGGAAGGAAAACATCACAACAACAAATGTAGTTGCCTGAACTACGTTTGACTTGATCCCGAAAGGATACGTAGGCAGCCTCTCACTAAGATTCAGTCATAACAAAAGAAAAATCCAAAAATCCCCAGGAAGGGAACTGGGGCAAAAGTTATGGTTGTTGCAAGAAATATGATTCCAAAAGTTGTAGTTCTTTAACACACATTGAATTATTTTGAGCCTTTATACCCTTCTTTCTAAATCCCATACAAAAGCCACATTACGGTCCAAATAAAGACCTTCCGATCAGTCTTCAAGAAATGCCGAGTCAAGCGAGCAGAGGTGAATCACATCAGGGGCAACACTCTAGTCCAAACAAAGGAAAATGAAGAATTAGAGAGTCATGATAATGAAAACCACCACGGGTACTCCAAGATGAGAGAAATCAAAATAAGAGAGTCTTATTGGTGAAAACCTTCGCGGGCACCATAAGGCGACAGTGAGTTGAGAGAAAAATCAAAATGAGAGAGGCTTGATGGTGAAAACCCTACGGGCACCACGAGTTGACTAAGGATTATGAACTAGATCGGGAAAATGGAGCATTGAAGACCAGTTTCACGGAAAAAATTACAACAAGAGCTGAACATCAGATTTGTTATACAGAATGGGCTGCAAGTGCAAGTCAAGGTCGCTAGAGTCGGTATCTACATTTGATGGTTTTCTACTCTGTAGGTTTCTTGTTAGGAATCGTCTCTTACCATTTTCCCTCATTCTATTCGTCCCACCTTATTTTACTCTCTCTTCTTGAGTCTGTCGGGTCATAACAAGTGACTTCAATATCTGTCACCAAGCTTCCCAATTGCACGAAAAGGGATCTGGCCAGCACATCAAATTGTCATAAGTCATGAAATAACATCAGACATGATTGGGTTGCCGACAGTCAATATGCTTTGGGGATCCTTGGGAAATATAAAGGCTCGATATGCGAACAACACAACAGATGAAGGGCGAGGGTGAACAGATCAAAAGAATTTCCCGTGATAGGATTGACAAAGAGTGGTACATCAATAACAATCGAAATCTTCCAAAAAGAAATCAAAGTTATCATGGCTAGCAATGGAGCAATAGATTTCAAGGGCAAGGCCGGTGGTTTAAATCAGAAAAGAGCAACAGGTGCACTGAAAATGCTTTGGGGTTCATGTAAGACACAAAGGTTGGTAAGTGCCAATTCAGGAGCAATATAACAAATAGAAGGTATGGGGTTCGAACGGAGAAGAGGCATATTTTGACAGAGAAAGTGGGCTAGTCAATAAACAAACAAAGTCCTCGACTGGGAGTCAGTAATCATGGAAAGTAATGGAACAATAGACTTCAAGATCGGAGCTAGTGGGATCCGTCAAGAAAGAGCAACATACACTTTGAGTGGGATGGCAATTGTCGTGCTTTGAGATTCATGAAAACAAGGAATTGGTAAATGTCAAGCCGTAAGGGATGCGGGTTTGAACAGAGAAGAGGTATTTTTTATGACAAGGACGGTGGGAGAAATGGATAGTCAGTAGACAGGCAAGGCATTCAAGTGGAAATCAGTTATCATGGGAAGTGAAAGAGCAATTTCCATCAAAGTTCAAGGCCACAAACCAACCACCACATTTTTCAACTAACAAGGTTTTCTTTGATTGAAACAGGGGCAGAAGTTTGCTTCGGAGAAACCCTCAGTAAAGAAAGGCAGCACCCAAATAGGTATGATTGGAATTCTTAGGACCCTCCTGAAAAATGGGACTTAGTTTAAATGTCAAAACAATCATGAGAAATATAACTTGGTATAAAAAGGAATATGAGTTCGTTCTAAAGTTTACTTAAGAGTTTTTCAGGACCCTCCTGAATAATGGGACGTAGTTTTAAGGTTAAGCTAGATAACAAAATGTGATGGAAGTCATATTTGCAATAAATATAGCTTAGGGTAAAACCGCTTTTTAACTAGAAATTGTCAGGACCCTCCTGGATAATGGGACGTGGTTTTAAAGTCAATTTAGATAACAAGATGTGGTGGAAGTCATACTTGCAATAGATATAGTTAAAACAGCCTTTTAATTAGAAGTTGTCAGGACCCTCCTGGATAATGGTTAGTGGTTTAAAACTTTTTGATAATAAATGTAGTTGGAGTAATACTTTTAGGTTTGTAATTGTTAGGAGTTGTCAGGACCCTCCTGAAAAATAGGATTTAGTTTGAATTTCAAAACAATCATGAGAAACGTAGTTTAGCATAAATGTACACCAAAGGAATATAAGTTCGTTCTAAAGTTTGCAATAGGTTTCAATTAAGAGTTTTCAGGATCCTCCTGGATAATAGGGTGTAGTGTTAAGGTCAGTCTAAATAACAAGATATAGTGGAAGTCGTAATAAGAGTTTTCAGGACCCTCCTGGATAATAGGGTGTAGTGTTAAGGTCAGTCTAAATAACAAGATATAGTGGAAGTCGTAATAAGAGTTTTTAGGACCCTCCTGGATAATGGGGCGTAGTTTTAAGGTCAGTCTAAATAACAAGATATAGCGGAAATCATAATAGAAGTTGTCAGGACCCTCTTGGATAATGGAGAGTAGTTTAAGACTTTGATAACAAATGTAGTGGAAGTAATCCCTTCTTATAATAGTTGGTAAAATAATTCAGCCACCAAACTGGGGCAGAAAAATCTTCTTTGTCCGTCTATTTTGAAATCAGGCGCCCACCTATAGAACAAGGGAATATATTTCAAGTATCGCAATCAGACTGCCCACCTGGATAACAAGGGAATACTTTTCAAGTTTTGGCAAACATGCGCCCACCTGGATAACAAGGGAATACTTTTCATGTTTTGGCAATCAGGCTCCCACCTGGATAATAAGGGAATACATTTCAAGTCTTGGTAATCAGGCGCCCACCTAGATAACAAGGGAATATATTTCAAAATTGAAGCAGTCAGACACCCACCTGGATAACAAGGGAATATTTTTCAAGTTTCAGCAGTCAGGCATCCACCTGAAGAACAAGGGAAGTATAGTGCAAGTCTTATCTCTCAAGTTTAAAATTCGATAACACAATGCGCACAGTTATCAAATTGGGGTAGAAAATTTTCTTCGTTTTGTATGACTGTTGCAAGCAGGAGCCCACCTAAAGAATAAGGGAATAGTTTTCAAAACCATCAAGCAGGAGCCCACCTGAAGAATAAAGGAATATCTTTCAAATTCAGCAAGCAGGAGCCTACCTGAAGAATAGGGAATATCTTTCAAAATTCAGCAAGAAGGAACCCACCTGAAGAACAAGGGAATATTTATCAAAGTTCAGCAAGCAGGAGCCCACCTGAAGAATAAGGGAATATCTTTCGAAATTCAGGAAGCATGAGCCCGCCTGAAAAACAAGGGAATATCCTTTCAAATACAGCAAGCAGGCATCCACCTGGAAAACAAGGGAAGTACAATCTAAATTTTAGCCGTTAAATATCTGATAACATGATATGCCCAGTCAACAGACTGGGGAAGAAAATTTTTGTTGTTTGTCTATTTTGTCTCAATCAGGCACCCACCTGGAAAACAAGGGAATACTTTTTCAAAGCAGGAGCCCACCTGGAGAATAAGGGAATACTTTTCAAGCATTGCAAGCAGGAGCCCACCTGGAGAACAAGGGAATACATTTTTTAAGTGTCGCAAAGAGGAGCCCACCTGGAAAACAAGGGAATACTTTTCAAGCGTCGCAAACAGGAGCCCACCTGGAAAATAAGGGAATACTTTTCAAGCATCGCAAGCAGAAGCCCACCTGTAGAACAAGGGAATACCTTTCAAGTATCGCAAACAGGAGTCCACCTGAAACATGGACACATAATTCAAATTGAAGTAGTCAAGCATCATCAGGAGGAATGGCAAAACATCGTCAAGGCAACAACAAGAATTCCATTGTAGGAGCAGAAGATACAAGTTCAAGGCAACACAAGAGCAAGTTTGAAGACATAGATAGGATTTCGTAATTCATAGCTTATGCTAGCTTCTTTTGTTTTAACACGGTGTCATAAGGGGGTCAACGAGCAGTAACAGCAGCAACAGCAGTAAAATCACAGCTCTTGGTAGTCCCAGCTACCAGACATTCCCGAACTACACTGACCTGATGCCTGTTTAGCCTAGGATATGTAGGCAACCTCTGAAGCAGGGTGCGGTCAAAACTTTTCAAAATGCTTCAAAACGGAATACTCGAACGGGCAAAAATCGCTCGTATTTGCTCACTATTCTTTGCACGAAAACTATTCGTGTTTCCGAGCAAAGAGGGGCAGCTGTGAGCACGTGATTTTTGCCCTATATATGAGTTATTCCCATAAAATTCAAACAAAAGATTTTTTCTTATTTTACAATTTTTGTGGACTTTGTGTTAATTGTTTGCATGTTATTTATGCATTATAAGTCGTATAAAAATACAAAATGTTCATTTTGAATTTAGAATTTTAATTTTATTTTTAGTATTAATTAGGCATTGATTTGTTTTAGAACAAAATTTAAAGAAATTCACAAAAAATAGTTCTTGTGCAAATTTAATTGATAATTGATTTTAAATGACTTTAGAAGTTAAATAGTTTAATTAGGTTTTGTTTTAGTTTTTACAAAATTAGAAAAATACAAAATACAAAAAGTACAAAATGAAAACAAATTCAAAATAAAATGAATACAAAAGGCAAAAGAAATAACAAGAAAAGCCAAAGAAGAAAGAAATAATTCGGGCCAAAATAAACCTAGCCCAAATCAAATTACCCATATCAATTTCCGCCCAGGCCCAATTAATTACCCAGTCTAATGCCCCTAAACCTCAAAACGTCGCTGTTTAAGGCATGTGGAATCTAAGCCATTCTTTCCTTCTAAATCCAACGGCTAGCATTTTTTTTCGTGATTAAATAACATTGTCTAAAAAATATAACCCTAAAGACAGTCCCTTCCCCTTCCTCGTACCCCTGTATCCCGCATCGCCTGTAACGCCACCGCCGTCGAAATTTGCCCCACGATGGCGGCCGGCGTCCAATAGCGCCCAAACTTACACCATCTCCTCTCTTTCATCTCCTCATTTCAAACCCACCACCAGTTTTCTTCAAAGATCACCCAAACGCCTCAAAATGTCAAAACCCTAGCACCGCCACCGCCGTGCACGGAGGCGCTGACCTCAAACCTCCATTAAAATACACAATACGACATCTACTTCTCCCCCCTGATCCCTAGTCTATCAACAAACCCCCCTCAAATCGACTAGAACCTGTTCCGAATCCAAGAAAGAAGGCAGAACCTCCAAGAGTTTAAGTTTGTCGAGTCCCTGAGTGCGATATTGGGTTCAAGTCGCAAAGTGATGGTTCATTTGTTCTCTAATAAAGACGAGCAGTCTTCCGAGGCCCAAGTCAAATTTTCCAAACTCTGCTACGGATACTATAGGTAAGGTTTTCGGGCCCTTCTTTATCTTTCCTTTAAACAAATAACTCGTCAATTTAGGATTAGTTAAACATTTTTTGTTTTCCCAATTTAGGACTAGTTAATCTCTTGATCGGGTATCGTTGTTTGTTTTCTCGGTATTATTACGATTCAGATTGAGGGCTGATTCGTCAATGCGATTGCCTTTGTTTTGGATTTAATTAGCCATTAGTTAAATTTTGGTTTTACAGCCTGCCTGTCTAGTTGTAGTATGATTGATTGTTAGTTTTATTTGATCGATTATTGATTTGATAAGATGACTGATTAGGTTAGTTGAATTTTTAAGTCTAGAATCTGTTCGTTTTTGTTAATGTTTGATTAATTTTGATAATTACTTCTATCCTGTCTTGTGATTAGTATTAGTGTGGTTTCAAGTTCTGTTCACATATATATGTTTGTTTCATTGATATTAGCTTTTAGTTTTAATGTTTTAATAATTGCTAATTGGAATTGGTTATAGCTGTTAGAAGTTTAACTAGGTTAAAAGGGCTGTGGTTGGGTAGTAATTTCAGTAAACCTTAGGGGTAATTTGGGCATAGGAAAATTGCAAGTTTATTAGAAATGGTAAATTCTGAAATGAAGTGGGGATAGTATAGGAATTGTAGGGGTATAGAACATTCTAGAATAGGACTTTAGTGTAGAATTCAATAAACTTAGGATAGTAACTTGAGAAACAAGTTAGGAATTGAAGGCTTAATATGCAATACTTGAAATTAAATAGGAGGGAAAAAGAGTGAAATGTCTAGAACATTCGCCCCTTAATTGTGCCTATAAATAGGCATTCATTCAACCTTGTTTTGCAAGTTTGGACCCCAAAAATTCCCAAAAAAGTAACTTCCCATTTCTAGATCTGAAATTCAAAAATTTGAGATCATAATTCTATTTTCCAGATTTGAATTTCTTTCAAAAAATCCAAAAACAATCAAAAATCAATAGAAAAATCCAAAATAGATACTGATCCATCGAAATCCTCAGCTTAATTTCAAATTTAGTTGATTTTGAATGAGTTTGTATCCAATTGAGCTTGATTTTGAATAAATTTTGTTTTGATGAAGGTTTTCAAAGTTTCTAGACTGTTTGAATTAAATCTGGAATTGCTGTGGATTTTGTCCATCACTGCTGCTTAAAATTGCCTGCTGCTGATCTTCTATCTTCCTTTTCTGTCCTGTTCCAGGTACATTTTAAAGCATTTCAAGTGTTGCGAAGATGAAAGCCATATGTATGAATGCTATTTTTGCAGAAAATATCAGAGAATTCATATGCATGTTTGTTTAATTCGTAGTGTTGTTTGGACAATTATTTTATAGCGTGTAATAGCTAATTGGACATTTGTTTAATTTGAACTGACATTGCTGCATGAACTGTAATAGATATGATGATTTACTAGTAACATTAGTTATAGATATTTCTAAAATTGCTTGTGTAATTTCATTGGCAGAATTATTTAGTATAGATACTCTATATTATTGTTTAGTATAGATACTCTATATTATTGTTTAGTATAGATACTCTGTAGTATTATACTTTATAGTATTAGTTTTAACTAGTTTTGAATTGTTGAGTCTAAGTTGACATTTGAAATCAGATTTGAAGGCAAGGTTTGGGCTGAAATCATAAATTAGTCCCAGTAATTAGTGGTTGTTAGCAACATTTGAAACCGTTTTACCGTTATACTGTAGGCATTTCCATTTTCAGATTTGTAAACATATTTGGTAGTTCCAAGGAGGGTAACATCCAGCTATTCAATCAATTTAGAGTCTTGACTATGAAGAGATAGCAATGCTAAAATTGAACCGAAGGTTGAATCTGTTTTTTTAGAATAGTAATCCAAAGGATGAATTAATAGTTGAATTTAAAGTTGGAATCTACCCACAAGTATTATCCTGGTTAATTAGTTTAATTATTTGAATCCCTTCAGTAGTTTAATTGTTTAAAATTGAAGTTTTCCTACTAAAATTAAGAATAGCTTGTTTCATGTTGTTCCGGATTCGAACTTGGGCCAAGCTAGAAACCCAAAAACGTTATTGAATTTTAAATGAGAACTAAAAGTCCCAAATGTAATATGGTTTTAAAAATATATAACTACGAATATGGGGAATTAATTTATGAATATAAAATTAGATTCTTAATTAGGTAGCGGGCTCAAGCTAAAAGGTATTCCCTTTTGTTTGAGTTCGGACTTGAATTTGGAGTTCGAATTTATCTTCATGGATTAATTGACCCTTAGAGACAACAATAAAAAATAGAGAATATAGTCACTCTTAGGTTTACCCTTTAATAATAATAAGAGACGAGCCTCACCAAATAAATATACAAATTGCGGGGCCCTCATTAATTACTTAATTCAAAAATACTTAGAATTCAGTATGGGCCGTTTAGCAAATTTCACGGCCTTGCCAAAGATAACAATACGTTAGCCGCTTTAGGCGCGTCTTTTAAATAAAATTACCTTCCTAAATACGGGTGTGAATTTCATACAACCCAAATCCAAATCTGAAAATATTGAATAAGAATATGTCAAGGATCCGGGTGCATTTCATGTGACGTGATCCGAAAATATTTTCTTAAATGACGTTCACTTTCTTAAAAAAATAATAATTGATAAAAAGCGATAAATAACTTTAAAATTGTACAAATAGGAGAACATGTGTTAAAATCAAAATTTAGCCAAATATAGCAGTTGAGCGACCGTGCTAGAACCACGGAACTCGAGAGTACCTAACCCCTTCGATTGTCCTTTAAGTGAAAAAACTCCTTTCTTTACTATATCTCTTTCCCGGGGTGTAGTAAAAGCCGAAAGCCTTTCGGAAAAAGGAGGTGTGACAAAGCTGTCTGAAATATGATAATCTCACAAACGTTCAACTTATTTTCATCCTCACGGGCTTGTGGCATAGATTTTGTGTGTAAAGTAATGTTAAGAGTGTAATTCAACTGCATGTATTTTGAAACCCGTATCATATTCAAGCTGCCAGATTATTCTTATTCTTGATAAACGGATTTTCCCTACACTATAGAAAACGAGTGGTTCACGTAATTGAGTATTCCTCCTTAATGGATCCTATTGCCAATATACGAGTTACCCCTATGACTTATTTGTCTAATAATTGATGTCCTCACAATAATTAACCACGTCAGTATTGTTAGTAATAACCTTCTGTGTCTCTTATCATATAACCTCGTGAAATGCTCTGCTCAACACATTAATGGATTCCTGAATATCTCCAGCCTAATCTTGAACTCTGTTGTTCCTCACTGTATTAGATCCATTGGGTATCGTAAGTTCAAACAAGTCAAAGATGAAGCTTCACAGTATGATCATATATATATTAGATAGGAAATTTTATGGTTAGTTTATGATAGCATATCTTAGAGAAATTGTTGAAAGTCATCAAGGGTTTAGTGTGAGTGTTCGCCTAGAGATTTAGAGTTTTAAGGATGAACATGCTATTCTCCATATTTTCCCCTGAAAATATTATGAGAGTTAATAATAAAAGTGACATAAGTGTATTCCATATTAGGTTGCACTAGGAGTATGATATTCCCTGTAACTGTTCCTCATGTACTTTGTGTTTCCATATGTTTATGTCTAAGAATGTAGTGATAAAAGAGGGGTGTGAATTGATTTGATTGAACTATATGATCATGGTAATATCCTATATGATGCGCTACTGGAAAGAGTCATCTTGGCTTGACTTTATATGGATTGTTGATTGAAATGAAATTATATTCTTGTTGATGAACACCTTTGTAATTACATTAATGGCTGGTAAGGACTATTATGAACACATGACTGTTTGGTTACTACGAAATGACATTCTTGATGGTATGATGCCATGTGATGGAATTGTGGGATGTTATTGTTCCCATGAATTGCAATATCCGGTGGAATGTAAATTGTACAATGAAAATTACTAAAGGTAAAGTCAATGGATAATTAACTCATGCGATGTGTCTATCTGTCATCCTTGTTATGTATGTTTGGAAGTTGATACTATTTCCGAGAATGTGTCATGATAGACCTTGTAAGTTGATAAGGTCATTTGGAAGGCTAAAAGTGTCATGAAAGGAAAATATTTTTGCTTGATTGAATATCAATTAGTTTTGACTTGAAAGGTACCATATAGGTGTTTTGATCTAAAACTGTGTAGTCCATGTCTGATATCCTTATGACAATGTAGTGCTTGTCATACTGGGATTAGGATTGTTGTTATATACATTGTGGTGCTCTGTCTAGTTGTGGATGTGTTGTTAAGACGATTTTGGTGATTCTCTAGCAGGTGGATAGGCCTAGTTACAAAGGAGACTCTGCCGAAATTTCTGAAAAATTTAGGAGTTAGTCAAAATTTAAGGTCCCGAGGTAGGTAAGAACAGAGAATGATTATATTAAGTGTTTGAGTCGGAATCTACTCCTCATTCGAGGACGAATGATCCTAAGGGGGGGGGAGAATGTAAGGCCCCGAAAATTTTCGCTAAATGATTTAGGATTTCTTTGTGTCACGTAGGCTTATTACAATAATTTTATGTGCTATTAATATGGTGCAAATCCATTGGATTTGGTAAATATGTGTATAAGTCTTGTGGTAAGTAATTTGGGGTCAGAGGAAAGGCCTAAGTCTAAGAAAAATTGGAAAAGTCCATAATAGGTTAAAATTCCCAATGATCTTGCACTAGTCCTACTTTGAACGAGAATATCAAAATATCTATAAGGTTTTAGGTGATGAATAACCTATCAAATGAAATGTCTTTGAGTCTAGTTTCCAACGCTTCAAACCGTTCATCATTTGGACATTCCTACGTAAAGTTATGATCAAATTACCAAAGGCTGGAAAATGCGATCTTGTGTCATGTCAGATCTGCGATCTCAATGTCAATTATGCGGTCCGCATTTTTAATCTGTGGTCGTAAATCAAACCGCAGATTGAACCAGTGTAGCCCAGTTTTGGGCACCGATTTTGCGGTGCATTCTGCGGCCCGCATTTTCATTCTGCGGTCCATTCTGCTATGGCAGAGTTGACATCGAAGGGTTAATTTTCTAATTTTAAAAACCCGACCACATTTCCATATATATCCTTTGGGGCTTCATTTGGGGTCATTTCCTACTGATTTTAGAGAGATGTGAGAGCATTTTAGATAGAGAAGGAGGAACCCAACATTTAAATCATCCAAACCTTGTATCAATCTTCAAGAATCAAAGAACCCCATCACAAGATCTTCATCTAAGAGGTAAGATTCTATGCCCTAGGTTTTAATTTCGAATTTGGAGTATAAGATGGGTTATTGAGGTATGATTCTTGGGTATATTAGTATTGTGTATACATGCATGTACAACTTAGGTTTATGGAAAGATTATTTAACATAAATAAGTAAAGATTGGGTTAGGGAATGAAGAAAATCTTTAAAAGGGGATATGAAATCAAGATGCCCAACTAGTATTTGGTAAAATGCTCAAAAGAGCTAGAATTACGAATATCTTCCTAATTTGTGTTCGATTTTGCTATGTCACAACATAGATTGAAGTTGCTAGAATTTTCGGAATATCGTAGTAATTAAGGGAAAGCTTAAGAAAGGTATGTATGGCTAAAACCCTTTTTTATTAGAAATTGAGCTCCGTTGTCATTACGAAAGTATGGTAAGAGTTGAATTGGTAAGTATATTGATTGTTATTACGCATTAATTGATTTGCAATTATCTATACATATTCGTGAAGGATGTGTCTCAATGTGAACAATGTACCATTCTTGATAATTAGAGAAGGATGAAAAAGTACAAGTTATGTGTTGAAGTACTTGGGCTATAAGCCAAC
>MU731842.1:13466-48645 GCA_026770625.1 Nicotiana glauca
CCTTGGGTGCCAAGGAATTTATATGATATGTGTGAAAGAAAGATTCAGAGGTGTTGACTAATGAGAAATGAGTAATGCCTAGGCAAGGCGACCTAGCCGATCGGGTCGTGATCGGACACCATGCCGTACACATGGTGGTAATGTGCTGATATTGAATTCCGAATAAGGGAAATGAAATATGGATTGAAAGTAATGCCTCCAAGGAGGTGACCTAGCCGGTCGGGTCGTGACCGGACTCCGCTTGAGATGGCGGTGGTAATGAGAACAGTGGTGAACACGTGATAGAAATGCCCTAATCAATGTTGTGGAAATTGTATGAAAGATTATATGAATTGCTTCTTTGATTTGCCTATATTATTTGCTTGTATTTGTTTAATAGTTCTTTCTAGTAAAATGGTGTTTAGTTATACATACCAGTACAATTCAAATGTACTGACGTCCCTTTTGCTGGGGGCGCTACATTCGTGTTATGATTGTAGGTGGATCTATAGCAGGCACTCCAGTCCACCGGCAGTAGGACCTCCTCCACTTTCTGTCAGCTGCATTGGTGAGCCCCTTAACTCTCAGGGCCCGGCGTGGCTCATGCCACTTTTATTCCGGAGTCTATTTTGGTATTTGTGTAAGGTATAGCCGGAGCCTTGTTGCCGGCATTTCTGTATTATTCTTCAGTTGTATTTAAAGGCTCCGTAGACAGGTTGTGGGTAGTGCCGGGTATTGGAATTAAGATTGAAATATTGATGTTTGGCAACGATTTACAAAACTTGTAATATTTTGACATTTATGATTTAAGCTGCTAATGGAAATGAAATGGAATTGTTAATAAAATACTTACTAAGTATGATTAATAGAGCCCATCTCTTATTTAATTATGAGTTGGGTTGGGTAGTATGTATGAAACCTATTAGTCTTGCTCAGTCGGGTTTACTCGGTTGAGCGCCGGTCGTGCTCCTCGGATTTTGATGCGTGACAATAAACAAGCAAACCCTTTCACGAACAGTAGAAACCAAGGTTGGTGCATGCCTAGCCAAGCTTGTATAACAGACAGCATACTCTAAGACAGTCATATAACCCTAGCGCAAATACTCGAACCCGGCACGCCTTTCATCTCTGAGGCTCTAAGGAACAAACTCTCTTAGAAATAGGTTCGAAAACTGAGTCCAAGTCAGCGAAGTAGCCTCGTCCGGATTGTCTAACTCATAGGTGCACCACCACTCATAGGAAGGTAGTGAATGAAACCCTGCTCGATCCTGATATACCCATAGTACGGAGGATACGGTAGCACTCTCCCAAAAATCCCAAGGCATCTCTGATGCTAATCCACTGAATACCGGAGGATCATACTTTTTGAACCTCTCAAGTCTCCACTTCTCATCCTCTGAAGCCGCTGCCCTGTCCTCGTGCTGAACTGGCACTATAGGAAGCACAGGAATGATCTCTGGGTCCTGATCAACATGCACTCACTGCTCAGGAGTGCGGGCGGCGGGACTCTATTCCCCTCCCCCGATCTAGGATGTGGCTGCATCAAGGGAAAGCAATCATGCCTGCGCCAAAGTGGTGTACATGCTCATAAACTGTGCCAGAGTCTCCTGAAGTGCTAGCATGGTAGTAGTAGTAGGTCTGTCAGGTGCCTGAACTCCGACTAGCACTACTAGTGGCTCCTTGGTGGCAGCTCGCGCAGGTGCTCTAGCTGCACCACATGCGCGTCCTCAACCTCTACCTTGGCCACGGCCTCTGATGGTTGTAGTAGGGGGTGCGGGTGCCCGATCATCTCGGGTAGCACGTGTCCTCACCATCCGCGAGAGAATAGAAGACATAAGTTTAGAATTGTGATATCAAAAATCTCGCACGACAAGGAAATCAAATAAAGTTGAATTTTCCTAACAGTTACATAGCATCTCGTAGATAAGTACAGATGTCTCCGTACCAATCAATGGGACTCTAATAAACTGGCTTGTGATCCATTACTCCTATGAACCTAGAGCTCTAATACCAACTTGTCACGACCCGAGTACGCTCTCCGTGAACTATCATGACGGCACCTAGTCTCTACGACTAGGTAAGCCTAACAATGCAGAAAATAAACTAAACTTGTGGAATAAATAGTCAAAAGCCAAAAATAACTGAAGGAAAAACTAATTAAATGCCGCTCGGCATATAAACACATCTCCTCAATAAATTTGATACACTATCCCAAAACCCAAAAACTCACGGATCCACAAGCCGAGAAAACATTGTATAGCTTTAATCTCTGGAATGTCTAACAAGAACAAAAAGTACATAAGGGCTAAATACTAAATACATGAATAGAAAGAGACTTCTCGATCTACGAACGCGGCAGATATACCTCGAAGTCTCGTAGAATCTCCTCGCCTCAAGAATGGTAAGCCTAAGTAGAGGTACCTGGATCTGCACAAGAAAAATATGTGTAGAAAGGGCATGAGTACACCACAGCGATACTCAGTAAGTGTCAAGCCTAACCTCGGTTGAGTAGTGACGAGGAAGGTTAGGGCCCTACTGAGGTTAAATGAAAGATATAATTCGACAGTATAGAATTGAAAATCGTATAAATATGAGCAACATTGAAAATAACACAGGTATAAAGTACAACAACAACTACATAGAAACAATGTAAACACCGAAGGAAAAATATAGCTTAACTCCAACAATATCACAAAACACCGCTCAGGCCCACATCTCAGAATCGAGTAAAATTTACATTTTTCAAATTCTCATACTCTTTCGAGTCTATACATAACAAGAACACTAAAATCGGAGTTCAATTTACCCCTCAAATTCTCATTCAAAGTCTCTTAAATCCCAAGCCCTAATTCTTCAATTGTTGGTCTAGATTCCATGATTTACTAGGTAAATTTCACATAAGAAACGAGTTTTAAGACCAAGAATCTTACCTCCAAGTGTTTCCCTTCGAATCCGTCTTCTATCACTTTCAAAGAGATCCAAAAACGATTAGAAATGGTGGAAATAAAACCTCAAGCGCCCATTTTCCGTATCTGCAGTTACCTTTCCATAGGTGCGGTACCGCTTCTACAGTCAAATACCCGCATCTGTGGTTTCTGAAG
This sequence comes from Nicotiana glauca, assembly GCA_026770625.1. Taxonomy (NCBI): domain Eukaryota; kingdom Viridiplantae; phylum Streptophyta; class Magnoliopsida; order Solanales; family Solanaceae; genus Nicotiana; species Nicotiana glauca. The sequence goes on from MU731842.1 coordinate 16,547, forward strand.
AGATGGCCAAATTCCGCTTCTGCGGCCTCTTAGCCGTTTTTGCGGCGCCGCACCTGCGGAACCCAAACCGCAGGTGCAGTAATGACAGAACCAGCAGCTGAAGCTGCAACTTAAATCCCAAAACCTATCCGTCAACCACCCAAAATCATTCTGAGACCCTCAGGACCTCAATCAAAAGCACAACCATATCCTAATATCTTATTCAAAATTGTACCAATCTTCAAAACGTTTCAAACAACATCAAATCAACCAAAATACATCGGATTCAAGCCTAAGTTTCTAAAAATCTTCCGAATTCTGATTTTGATAAGAAACCTGACCAGACCACATCCGAATGACCAAAAATTTTGCACACACATACCAAATGACACAAAGGAACTACTGTAACTCTCAGAATTCTATTCCGACCATCGGATCAAAATCTCACTATCAAACCGGAAACTTCAAATTTTGATCTTTCTACATTTCAAGCATAAATTAGCTACGGTCCTCCAAAACACAGTCCGACCACGCCCCTAAACCTGAAATCACCCAACAGAGCTAACGAAACCATCAGATTTCCATTCCGAGACCGTCTTCACACTTTTTAGACTACTGTCAACTTTCCAACACTTAAGCTCTCATTTAGGGACTAAGTGTCCTATAACTCTCTGAAACTCAAAATCGAACGTCCCGGCAAATAAAAATAGTAGAAATAAACTCTGGGGGAAGCACTTAATAGGGGATCGGTGCATTAGTTCTCGAGACAACCGGACGGGTCATCACAATAGGCAACTTTCCCAACTTGTCTCGACATTTCAAATGGGCCAATAAACCTTATGCTCAACTTGCCTTTCTTCCCGAACCTCATATTACCCTTCACTGGAGAGACTTTCAAGAGAACCTTCTCGCCAACCGTGAATGATACATCACGCGCCTTCTAATTTGCATAACTTTTTTGTCTAGACTGAGTCGTGCGAAGCCTTTCCTGAATCAGCTTCACCTTGTTCAAGGCATCTTGTACCAAATCTGTAGCGTATAACATAGCCTCACCCGGATCAAACCACCCGATAAGAGAACGACACCGCCGACCATACAGAGCCTCAAATGGGGCCATCTCAATGCTGGACTGATAATTGTTGTTGTACGAAAACTCCGCCAAGGGCAAGAACTGGTTTCACTGCCCCCTAAAGTCAATCACACAGGCTCTAAGCATATCCTCCAGATTCTGAATCGTCCGCTCGGACTGTCCGTCAGTCTGAGGATGGAATGTTGTGCTAAGCTCTACGTGGGTCCCCAACTCACTTTGAACAGCTCTCCGGAAATGGGAGGTGAACTGAGGGCCTCTATTTGATATAATGGAAATAGGCACACCGTGCAATCAAACTATCTTCCGAATGTAAATCTAAGCATACCTCTCTGCTGTATAAGTAGTCGCCATTGGAATAAAGTGGGTCGACTTGGTCAACCTATCAACAGTGACCCATACTGAATCAAACTTCTGCAAGGTCCGCGGTAATCCAACTACAAAATCCATGGTAATGTGCTCCCACTTCTACTCTGGTATAGGCATCTGCTGAAGTAGGCCACCCGGCCTCCGATGTTCATACTTGACCTGCTGGCAATTCAAACACCTAGACACATACTCCACTATGTCTTTCTTCATCCTCCACCACCAATAATGCTACCTCAAGTCATGATACATCTTCGTAGCTCCCGAGTGGATGGAATACCGGCGAACTATGTGCCTTCTCTAGTACCCTCTCCCTCAGACCATCAACATTAGAACATATAGACAACCCTGGAGCCGCAAAATACCATCCTCGCCAATAGAAACCTCATTGTCACCTCCCTGAAGCACTGTCTCTCTGAGAACCGCCAGATATGGATCATCGAACTGCCTGGCCTTTATCTTTCCTAATAATGAAAACTGAGCAACCATACACGCAAGAACCCGACTGGGCTTTGAAATGTCCAACCTCACTAATATGTTAGCCAAGGACTGAATGTCCCAAGCTAGTGGCCTCTCCACTGCTGGAATGAATGCCAAGCTATCCAAACTCTCTGCCTTTCTGCTTAAGGCATCCGCGACCACGTTTGCCTTGCCCAGATGATAAAGAATAGTGATATCATAATCCTTCAATAACTCAAGCCACATGCGCTGCCTCAAATTAAGATCCCTCTACTTGAAAAAAATGCTGTAAGTTGTGATGATCAGTATAAACCTCGCATAACACCCCATGCAGGTAGTGCCTCCATATCTTAAGAGCATAAATAATCGCCTCCAGCTCCAGATCGTGCACGGGATAATTTTTCTCACGAATCTTCAGCTGATGGGAGGCATATACAATAACTCGCCCCTCATGCATCAATAGACAACCCAAGACAACGCGCGAAGCGTCACAATATACCGTATACATCCCTGAACCGAAAGGCAACACAAGAACTGGTGTTGTAGTAAAGGCTATCTTGAGCTTCTGGAAGCTCGCCTCACAATCATCGGACCAATAGAAAGGAGCACCCTTCTGGGTCAATCTAGTCAGAGGTGATGCAATAGATGAAAATCTCTACACGAATGGCCTATAATAACCTGCTAACCCAGGAAACTCCTGATCTCGATCACTGAAGTAGGGCATGGCCGACTCTGAACTACTTTAATATTATTGGGATCCACCTTAGTACCCTCTCCTGACATAATATGTCCCAAGAATGCCACTGACTCTAGCCAAAACTCAGACTTGGAGAACTTAGCATATAGCTTCTGCTCTCGAAGTTCTGAAGCACTACTCTTAGACGTTGATTGTCCTCCCCCAGGCTACATGAGTATATCAAGATGTCACCAATAAAGACGATGACGAAGGAATCAATATAAAGCCTGAACACCTTGTTCATCAAGTCCATGAATGTTGCCGGTGCATTAGTCAAGCCGAAGGACATCACCAGAAACTCATAATGGCCATATCTAGTCCGGAATGCAGCCTTCGGGACATCCGAGTCTCGAATCTTCAACTGATGGTAACCCAACCTCAAGTCGATCTTAGAGAACACCCTAGCACCTTACAACTGGTTGAACAAATCATCGATAAGAGGCAACAGATACTTGTTCTTGATGGCGGCTTTGTTCGATTGGCCGTAACCAATGTACATCTGCACAGTCCCATCCTTCTTCTTCACAAATAACACTGGTGCACCCCAAGGCGATACACTAGGTCTAACAAACTATTTTGCTAACAACTCCTCAAGTTGCTCCTTCAACTCATTCAACTCCTTCGGGGTCATGCGGTACGGTGGGTTAGATATGGGCTAGGTGCCTGGAGCCAAATCAATACAAAAATCAATATCACGATCCGGTGGCATTCCAGGAAGATCGGAAGGAAACACATTAGCGAATTTCTGAAACATTGGAACTGAATCAAGCATCGGAGACTCTGCGATGGTGTCCCAAACATAAGCCAAGTACAGCAAACACCCCTTCTCGACCATTTGCCGAGCTTTTGGGAAAGAGATAACCCATCTAGGTGTATCAACTGTGGAACTTTTCTACTCCAACCCTGGAAACCCCGGCATTGCAAAAGTAACAGTCTTGGCATGGCAATTTAGAACGACGTGATATGGAGATAACCAATCTATGCCCAAGATAATCTCAAAGTCGATCATGTCAAACAATAGGAGATCTGCTCTAGTTTAAAAACCACATAATATAACCACACAAGATCGGTAGATCTGGTCTACAACCACAGAATTGCCTACAGGAGTGGATATATGAACATGAGTGCCCAAAGGTGCGGGAGGAATAACCGGGAAACGAGAAAACAGAGATGATATATATGAATAGGTGGACCCTGGATCAAACAATACCGAAGCATATCTACCGCAGACGGAAATAATACCTTTGATGATGGCATCTAAGCCCAATGCATCTGGCCTTTGCTAGAAAAGCATAGAATTTGGTTGGAGCGTCGGCTGGCTGGCCTCCGCCTGACTGAGCGGTAGCTGGATTACCTCTCCTTGTCTGGCCTCCACCTCTAGGACAGCCCCTACCGGTCTGCCCTCCACCTTTAGGTAGCAGGGCAGCTGGTGCTGAAACCACAGGTTGCTGACCCTGCTATACTGCCTTGCCCCTAAGTTTGGAGCAGGTCCTCTTTATGTGACCCGGATCTCCACACTCGTAGAAGCCCCTCGGCACCACAGCCTGCTACCCTGAAGTCTGAGCCTGTTGACTCGAATAACCACTAGAAGGACCCTGAATGGCTGGTGGGCGATAACAACTCTCTATCATAGCACTGAAGTAAGCACTAGGAGAACCCTGATGACCAGAATACCCGCCGAAAGAACCCTGACTAGGTGGTGGACGGTAAGAACCCTCTGTCATCGCACTGAAATACGGTCTTACTAGAGCACCTCAGGGAGGTGGCGGTGCTGAATATGGGGGCTTGCCAGACTGACCCCTACCCGTGTGCCCCCTACCCCTGCCTGGGGCGCCTCTGAACTCTCCAGAAAATTGGGCCCTCTTGTCCTGCTTAAATTACTCTCTACTCCTCTGGCGATAACCCTATATCCTGCGAGGAATCTCCACTACTAACTAATACTCAGCACCCATCTCTACCTCTTGGGCCATAGTAGCTCGAATACTAGGGTGTAACCTTGCAACAAACCTTTGCACTCTCTCTGCATTTGTGAGAAGTATCATGAGTACATGGCGAGACAACTCAGAAAATCTTGCCTCATAGTCAGTCACGGACCTCTGACCCTACTCAAAATATTCAAACTGATACCGCAGCTCTTCCCTCTCAGAGGGTGGGATATACCTATCCAAGAACATCTGTGTGAACTGACCCCAAGTGAGGGGAGGAGAACCTGTTGGCCTGCCGCCATCTGCGAGCCCTGCTCACTACCTGAAAAGTAGTGAAGTTAACTCCATACGACTCCAATATCCTCATATTGTTAAGTCTGTCCCTGCACCTATCAATAAAATCCTAAGCATCTTCATGGCGCTCACCCCCCGAAGATAGGAGGGTGAAGTCTAGTCCATCTATCCAATAACTTCTGCGGGTCACCATTCACAGCTGGCCTGGGCTCGGGCACCACTGCAGCGACTGGCCGAGCCCTATCTGTGGGTAGAGCACCCGGTGTCTGATACACTACAGCTGCATGCCCAGGAGCCTGAGTAGTAGGGGCCTGTGCTTACCCTCCTGCCTGTGATGTAACTGGATCTGCTGGAAATAGACCAGCCTGAGTCATAGTGTCCATGAACCGCAGCATACGGCCCATGACCTCCTGGAAGCCTGATATTGTCATAAAATTAGCCGGGGTAGGCTCGGTTGCGGGCACCTCGCCCTGCTCCTCAATAATAGGGTCTCCCGCAGGATCTGCTGGTGGTGCTACTGGGAAAGCTCTGGTATGCCCTTGTCCCCTACCTCGGGCCGGTGCCCTCCCTTGGCCTCTACCTCGGCCTCTAGTAGCGGGGGGAGCAGTCCCTCCCGGGCCCGAAACATCAGACATACGTGTCCTCACCATCTGTGAGAGAGTAAAGAAGGAAACTTAGTATATCGACCACTGCACGAGAGGAAATGAATAAAGAGTATTTTTCCTAAAACCTTATAGCCTCTCAAAGATAAATACAGACGTCTCTGTACCGATCCGCAAAACTCTATTAGGTTTGCCTATGACTTGTGGCACATACGTGAACCTAGTGTTCTGCTATCATGTTTTCACGACCCATTTCCACAATAGGTCGTGACAGCGCCCAACACCATTGTCGGGCAAGCCAACGCGAAATTATAAATAAGTTCTTCTTTTTACCTTTTTGCCAATTTGTTTCAGAAATATCTTAAATTAAGGTTAAAAACAAGCAATGACCATTAAAGTACCCAAAATAATTATACAATTCCCAAAAGAATAATATACTAAAGTATGTGTCAAGACCTGGTGTCACAAGTTATTGGCATATAGTAGAATATACAAAAGTACAATCCTATCCTACTGTATGAAATGGAATAGATAGCAAAAATAAGTATTAGAAATTCCATCAAGCTGCTGAACGACACAAGAGGGGAGCAGCTCATCGTGGAAGTCTCTGGATAGTCTCAGTGATACGCACAACACCGATACCTAGATGTACCTGCATCAAATCATGTACAATTAAGTACAGAAGAAAGTATGAGTACATAAATAATATGTACCCAGTAAGCATCCTGTCTAATCTCGAAGAAGTAGAGACGAGAAGTCGGCTTGACACTTACTAGGGTCAAAATAATATGAGATATAAATTATATTGTGCATGGATAAAAGTAATCAAATAGCAGTATTTCAAGGTAATTAATAATCTAAATCATAAAATTTCTATATAAAACAGGCACAAATAGTGCCGAGGTTGTACGACCCGATCCAACATAAAGTAAATTGTGCACTGTCGAGGGTCGAGCGGCACGAACCATATATGAATCTATTACCCCACTCGCGAATCAACCATGTGACGCGATCACATGTAATTAAACATATCAACAGACAGACAATGACATATAACTGGAGAAAAATTACTCAATGCATTATCATCTACCCTTTTAAACACCAAGAATGGTCGTGTTCCTCTTAATTAATCTCATTTATCATAATCACCACGGTTAAACAATCTAAATTAAGCATAGAGTTGCAACGATACCACATAAAGCATGTTTTTGGGTCCTAAACTACCCGGACTTAGTACAATAGTAGCTACACACAAACCCTCATCACCTAGTATGTACATAGCCCCGCATTTAATAGCAAACTATTAGATTACATCACCTATGGGGATAATTCCCTCTTACAAGGTTAGATAGGAGACTTACCTCGCTCCAATGTGCACTTCCAATACCAAGAATGGGCCCGAACCATCAAATTGGAGCCGAACAATTCAAAACTAGATAAACGAGGTAGGAACTAGTCAATATAAACTTACAAAATCATATTCTAACTATTTAAGCAACTTCCCACCCTTAAACACAAATTTTCTAAAGTCCGACCACGGGCCTACGTGCCCGGATTCCAAAATTTTTTAAGGGAAGTTGTTCTTCATAACCCAAGAATAATAATATATGATTTATAATTCATTTCATAACAAAATTCGTGGTCAAATTCTACTCTTGTCAAACCCCTAGGTTTTTGCTCTAACCCCATGATTTCACCTTAATACTAGTGTTTAATCTACCTTAGACATGAGTATTAAACTAGAAATAGGGAGAACAAACTTACCTCAAGATCATAGGTAAAGGTCTTCTCCCAAAAGCACTAAAATCGCCCAATGGAGGAGTGAAATGTGGCAAAAATGGACATAGAACCCATAATAAATGAACTCACTGCTTCAGCAATTTCCGCATCTGCGGTCCCCCATCTACGAGGAAATAGCTGCATTTGCGGTCGTTGGCCAAAAGGTTTGGGGCCGCTTCTGCGCCCTTGGATCTGCTTCTGCAGAGCCGCTTCTGCGGTATGGTCTGGCCTTCCCTTGGCCGAATCTGCAATAGATTCACTGCATCTGCGGTCTCGCACCTGCGGTCCACCAACTGCAGGTGCGGTTATGACAGAAGCAGCAGCTTCAGCACTTCTTAAAAATTTTCACTTCACTTGAGCCTCGTTCGATTGACGTTCGGGGCTCCCGGGCCCCGCCCAAATATATTGACAAGTCTGAAATCACATAACAGACCTATTTGATCCTTCGGAACACGCGAAACAGTGCTAAATCTAAGAATTACCCCCTAAAATCAATTAAATCAAACTTATGAACTTCAAGTTCTTAATTTTCCTCTAACGGGCCAAAACGCCCTTAAACTACTCGGATTGACACCAAATTTTGCGAGCAAATCTTAAATGTTATTTTGACATGTACTGGGCTTCGAAACCAACATACGAGCCTGATACCAATGTGATCAATCATTAATTAGTTTCTTTAAATCCATAGAATTACAGTTTAATAATTTCTAATAAAAATTCATTACTCGGGCTAGGGAGCTCAGAATTCAATTTCGGGCATACGCCCAGGTCCCATATTTTCTTGGGGATCCTCCGAAACTGTCAAAACACGAATCTAGACCCGTATGCTCAAAATATTGACCAAAGTCAAACTTAGCGTTTTAAGAAAATCCTAAGGAGTCAAATGTGCATATTTCAATCCAAACTCTTCCAAATCCCGAACCAACCATTCCCGCAGGTCATAAATTAATTAACGCAAGCACGGAGAGTTTATTTGGGGGAACGGGATTCTAAAAAGGCAAACGACCGATCGGGTCATTATAAAAAAATTCGGTGCCACGCTGAACGTTGAATTAGAATAAACCTTATTATGATTTGGTACTTAATTTTGTGTTTGCTGAATTGTTTGTGGAAAAAATATGACCTTGGCCAAGGGAGAGAATAAACTTTCCAAACTTGAAAAAAAGGAGTAAGAAATTATATGTCTGTGAAACTCCATTATTACGATAATTACAGTTGCAAATACTTCTTTGGCGGATAATATATGAACATAAGTAAGGCAGTATTTGATTATATATCTAGTGCCTGAAAATAATTATATTATTAGGATTCCTAGCGTGCAGTATTATGCCCTAAAATTAATAGGATTATAAGGCAAATGTCTAGAATTCCGATTATGTCCTTTTATTGTGAGTTATTATACTTAATATTAAAAAGTTATTTTTAAAATCTAATATTTTATTCATGCTTTTATAATAACTAGTTTTTATGTACATGCATTGCACGTAAATTTTTAGTCGATTATATATGAACAAACAACAAATTAAATTTATTAAAAATTATATATATGAAAAAAGAACCTTTTAAAGCAATTGACGTGAAAAATTGATGCACTCATTGAAATATTAAAATCTTTGTTGCTACATAACATAATACTTGAATTCGAAATGTTTAAATATTGTTTGAAGCTATAAAAATAATCAATTTAGTAAAGTTAGATAAAATTTGCGTTTAGAATGCAGATGTTTGCCATGTGGCCTTATATCACCTAACACTTAAGTCTTCTTTGTAAATAGTGTTTTCGATGTTTAATCCCCTCTATCTTTCGTTTGGTCAAAAATAAATTTTTATTTAACCAAGAACAAATATACAGTGCCTCTAACTCTTTAGGACTCAAGAGTTAGACTCATTACATTAATACAACCACTTTAACTACTTTTTGGAAAATATTCTTGACTAATTCAACATACAATAACAGCCTAATACAGACATATACCCTATGGAAAACTATTCAGTTGCTCAAGTCTCTTCTTCCATTTCGTATTTTGTTGTCCTTTGATGTGGATTTGAAGTACAATGTCTTTGATCTTCCTCTCTGCTTCCTTCTCCTTCCTTTGAAATCTTCTCATATTCCTTTCTGTCCATACTTGATACATCACTGCAGCAAACAAGAAGACCAGGATACTGTTTTGGGCTAGACCACTTCTTGCTCGTTTGCTCATTCATGTAACCTCTTCAAGCCATGTGCATATCTGGTGATTTTCCCCCATCCAAGTTAACAACTTGCTCCAAACATACCTTGTATATTGACATTCAAAGTATATATATTCCATATTTTCAGTCTGTCCTATTTTACATAATACACAGTCCTGATCTACTTGAATTTTCCATTATGCAAGGCGATCCACAGTAGTCAGTCTGTGATTCAAGGCTAACCACAGGACAAAGTTGTGCCTAGGAATACCATTTCCCAGTGTCAATGCTTTCCATTCAACTTTAGGGTACTGAGGTCTTGATAGAGTATATATTTTGTGGATACTGAATTTGCCTTTCATACAAAATTTATCTATGTTAGCAGTTGTTTCTATCCTCTTGTACCAATCCCTAACATCAAAAATCTTCTTGACAAGCCAACTAGCTTGTCCCGGTGTCTGCATCACAGTGAAATCTTCCTTCTTTATGTATATAGCATGTATCCATTTGATCCATAATGCATCCTTTTTCATGTGTATTGCCCAAATCATTTTACATATAGCAACCTTGTTCCACCATTCAAAGCTAATTACATTTAATCCCCTTGCAGAAGCAGGCATACATATTCTCTCCCAGGCAACTAGAGCTCTTTTTGAGGGGTTGTAGTTTCCTGTCCATAGAAAGATTCGACAGACATCATTTACTAACTGTATAATCTTCTTTGGAATAAAGAAAACCTGTCCCCAGTATATTTGCATTTCAAATAATACGCTTTTTATCAGCTGCAATCGACCACTGTAAGACAGCAACTTTGAGGTCCTGCATTTTATTCTGTTTGTGATCCTTTCCATCAGAGGTAAACATTGATGTACTGACAGCTTCCTCGAAGACAGTGGTACCCCCAAGTATTTAAAGGGTAGAGTCTCTATTTTAAACTGAAACTCTGAGCATATCATTTCCTTGAAATCCAGACTCACCCAAGCCACATATATAGAACTCTTCTCTAGGTTGGCCTTAAGACCTGTCACCCTAGAGAAATGATTTACTTTATCTAGCAATAATTGGATTGATATCTTATCAGCCCTGCAGCATATTATAAGGTCATCTGCAAAACAGATATGAGTGAGATTAAGCCTTGCACACCTTGAATGAAAATTGAAATCTGGAACATCTGTGAGAGTCTTCAAAGTTCTGTTGAGGTACTCCATTACTAGGACAAAGAGGTATGAGTACATAGGATCCCCCTGCCTCAATCCCTTTTCTGCTTTAAACCTTTTAATCAAACCTTCATTAATCAGAATAGAGTAACTAGCATTTGTTACACATTCCATGATCAGTTGAACTATCTTGCTAGGAAACCCATACTCCAGTAGTACCATCTTTAGGAAAGGCCACTCAGCAGAATCATATGCTTTCCTTATATCTACTTTAATAATGCATCTTGGGGATACTCCTTTTTTGGTGTATCCTTTCACCAGTTCATGAGCAATAATCACATTATCCAATATGCTTCTCCCCTCAATAAATGTTGAATGAGCTGGTCCAACTATATGATCCACCACTACCTTTAGTCTAGTTGTGAGTATCTTGGCTATGAGTTTATACACAGTAGTACAACACGCTATAGGCCTAAACTCTTTTACATAGGTTGGACTGGCTACCTTTGGCACCAATATGATTGTAGCACTACACATTTCCTTTAGTAGTTTCCCTATGCAGAAGAACTCTATCACTGCCTTGGTCACCTCTACACCAACTATATGCCAGTACTCTCTGAAAAATTCCACTGGAAAACCATCAATACCAGGTGCCTTGTCTCTAGGCAGTTGTTTCAACCCCTGAAGTATCTCAGCTTCTGTTACTTCTTTAATCAATTCCAGCTGATGTTCTCTCTTCAAGCATGGACCATTTCTGGCTATATTCACATCAAGGCAAGGCAGTTCATTTGCCTTTGTTCCCAATAACCCCTCAAAAAAATCAGTGAATTCTTTCTCTACCTGTATAGGATCAGTCAGCTTCAGCCCATCTTCTTTGTAAATGGTTGATATTCTGTTCCTAGCCTATCTTTTTTTCAAGTATCCATGAAAGAATTTTGTATTTGAATCACCTTCTGTGATCCATATTGCTCTTGACTTCTGTCTATATATTTTTTCGTGTACATTTTGCCATTTCTCCAATTGTAACATTACATCTTTTTCTTTTCTTATCAAGGATTCATTGAATAAATCCTTATCTAGCTTCTGTTGTACATCTGACAGTTTTTCCTCCAATCTATTCACCTTGTCTCCTACAAAATTATATGTTCTGTTCATTTCTTTCACCTTGTTTCCCAGCATTTTCGATTTTTTCTATATTGAATACATTGTGTATCCTTCTATCTTGTAATCCCACACCATCTGCACTGCCCTCTTAAACTCATCCTCCTGTAGTAGTACATTTAGTAATCTGAATGGTTTAGGTAGGTGGTTCCTAGTTGTATCAGTGCATAGAACTATGTGAGAGTGGTCTGAAATCCCATAATTATCATACACTGCCTCAATATGCCCATATTGTAGGAACCAATAGTAATTTCCTAATGCCCAGTCAATATTACTATATATTTTATTATTTACCTCTCTCTTATTACACCAACACCATTGACACCCTTTCATATTTAACAACCCCAACCCTATACCAGTAACACACTCTTGGAAATCAATTACCTCATTCAAATGAATAGGAGCACCATTCAGTCTATCACTTGTAGATAGCATAGTATTAAAGTCTCCGAGTATCACTCAAGCTTCCCCCATATCATTACTAATCTGCTTTAGCTGACACCATACTTATTTCTTTTCATTTATTGTATTGAGACCATACACAAAGGTAATCCAACACTTAAATGTTGAATTTCTATCTTTCACCTCACAGTTTGCAATTTGAGCTCCAGCTTGCACAATATTCACTTCCACCTGCTGATTCTTCCATAAAATCCATATTCTCCCATTATGAGCATATGAATAGTTGATATATACTTCTCATTCACTTCCCATTTTCTTTTTTAACTTTTTCTCATTCCATTACTTTACTCTAGTTTCAAGACACCCTATTAGTGTAACTTTATTCTTAAGCAGATAAGATTTTAACTCTTTCTGCTTATAGGGCTTATTCAACCCTCTTATATTCCATGCACAGATGATCATGTGGGTTGAACTAATGGTACTCTTTCCCCATTTGATGCTGGGCTAGCATCCTCCTTTTCCTGAATCCTTAGTGCAGTAAATTTATTTTGTTGTAGTCTAACATGCATTGCTTCCTCCATTGTATGCTTTCTCACTGTACTCCTCTCTTTCTGCACCTGTTTTCCTTTTGATTTTGCTGTCTGAAAATCAGCCTCTTGTTTTTGCTCATCTGCATTATTTGAATTCACTTTGTTCTCTTCAACTATGGTCACCTTGTTCTGTGTTTCCTCTCTAGCTTTTGCAATCCATTTTGTGATTACTTTCTTCTCTTGCTTCTTCCCCTCCTGCTGTCCTTTTCCTTCCTTCTTTTCCCCTTTCTGGTTTTTGCATTCTCCTATGTCATGTCCAACACTGAGGCATTCTTGGCAAAAGGATGGGTGCCAATCATACTTCAGTTGTTATTGTCTTAATTCTCCATTTGAGGTCTCTATCCATAAATCCTCAGGCAATGTTTGGGATATGTCCATTTCTATCAACATTCGAGCATATGAAATTCTAGCTTCCTGTGCTATTAGCTTGTCTGTACATATTAGCTTTCCTATTGAGCATGCAATTCTTCCCAAATTTTCTCCTGTCTAATACTGGACAGGTAACCTAGGAAATGTCACCCACACTGGTACATTTGTCATCAATTCCTTGCTCATTTTGAAATCAGCCTCCCAGTTTATCAAAATCATAGGCCTGTTATTGAAAGTATAAGGTCCATTTTGCATAACCCGATCTCTGTCTTCCTCACGATCAAACTTAAAAACGAAATAGCCTTCTTCATGCATCAATACTTTAGGAGTTGACACAAACTGCCATACACCATACACAAAATCGAGCATCTCCTTAAATTGAGGTGTTCCTCCTAATACGTACCCAATCAAGCTGGTTTGCCATCTCCTCGTTTGCTCCTCTACCTCTATCATATTCAGACGTACAATTTTCCTTCCATCCTTAACAGTAGGAGGATAGTAATTCAATTTCAATCCCTGCTGAATTGATCTATTACCTTGCACCACTGCTGCTAGGGTTGGTTTTGAATCCTCAATTCTAGTCGAGAAAGTCAGTTTCTTAGCTGCCCTCGCCATTTCTGTTTAATTTTCTGCTAGATCTGTCGGAGTTTCCGCAATTGGAACAATTGTTGGAGCTGGAATTGTTGACTTCTCCACAGATTCCTTCAGTTCTTGTCCATGCATAATCTTTGGTGCACTTCCCATACCTTTCATCTAATGGAACAGTTGCACTGGTTCCAGATTCTGCTGAATTTCTGTTTCTGGTGTGACTATCCGCTGATCCTCCTTGTCTAGCTTCTCTGTTTGCTCTGTGTTTGTTGCCTTTGCTGTGTTCTTCTTCCTCTGCATCGCCATTACTGACCGTGCAGTTTAGCAATCCTTGCTTAAACTGCGCCGAGAGCAAACGAGAGCAGATGCTTTTTTTTTAATATGATCTGTTTAATCCCCTCTATCACTTCATGTATATCTCTTAATAATCATTATAAAGATATATGAGATGAAAAATATTTTCCTCCTCCAACTTTATATTTAAATTAATTTTTTTCCTACCATGAACAATAGGCATGTTTTCACGTTATTTCGCAAAATATGTGAATTAACCAACGATTTAAAAAAATGTTTATTTCGCAAAATATGTGAATTAACCAACGTTTAAAAAAAATGTTAATGTCAATTAGATGTTGATTTTTAATCATTAGGGTAACATCACTTTACCCTTTTGATATCCATGTGCTATGTGCGAATTCTTGTTATTAAAAAGAGTTGATTTCATGTCGTTAATGAATATATCAAAGACAATACTCTGCTAACTAACTTTACTTCCTGTTATATATGAACAAAATGGGTAAAGAAAACTTCTATGACCATACCAAAATATTAGGTTATATTGTGATTTTTTTTTATTGTAGACCTTTTTCTCTTTCTTATGTTTCTTCTATGTTTTTTTTTCTCCCGCTTGTGATATTAGGATTTGATTTTTAGTAAGCTGGTCTCTATATTTTTATTATAATTTTAAATATTTAGTTCTCCAGATTTACTTCTATTCTATATCTTCAGAAAATGAATGTTTAGAAAGAGGTCTACGGAGACTACATACGGAATCCTATTATTTTAATTTTTTTGGTTTATGAATGGAACTTCATTGTAGAGACATTAATTAAGTCTCTTAGGCAAAATAGCTATGTTTCTTGGTCTCCAAAAGAATTTAAACTTGTGAAGAAAAGTTCCAATTCCATTGCAATTTTGTTGTCAAACGTGAATGGGCTATCAATTCTTAAATAAAATAATTTTGAGCAGTTAAATGGTATCCAAGTTTCCTTAAAAGACAAATTTTAGGTGATTTTAAAATCTAAATATTCGGAAATGTTATAATATTAGTAGTCTAATATGACAATCCTATTTAAAAGGCGAAAAAAAAAAATTAAGTCGTCTAGTTTCATGTGGTACAATTTCTTATGATTTCATTCAGAACACAATACCGAACTCAATTAGCTTGAACTGTCAACACATTCATATAAATAAATACTTAAATAAAAAAATAAGTAAAACAAAAAAATTAACATCTTGTTATCCTTGAGTGATACGAGAAGAAGTAACACTTTTTGTTTGATTACCAAAGTCAAAGTGAAATTGAAACCGTATCATTGAATACACACAAAGATGATATCCAAAGAGTACAAAATAATTTTCATTAAAACATCAAACATCAACGTTAGAAACAGAACTATATCAAATGTGCCAATATCCTCGTAGGAAATAAAAGAGATCTCTGAAAAGTATCAATGTATCTAAAAGAACACATAATTCTTCAAAATCACCAATATAAAACAAATTACTGCATTGAGAAAATACAAACAATTGAATTTAGGAAGAAAACAAATTATGGAATATATCTTTCTTGAATAGCAGTTAACACAATCTTTGGATGATGCCTTCACAAAATCTTTAAACAATTCCTTATTGATATCAAATTTGGAGCTTTTTCGATTTTCTTTTTTATTTATCAATCGATTAACATAGCGCTACATTAAATCTAAGAAAATAAGAAGATAACTAATTGCATTAAATGCACTAACGCCAAAAAATTAAAGTGCCGTCCAAGTAGGTGATCATTGTGCTATCTTGACCACAACCTTTAGATCTTTTAGTGAACATGTCAAACTTGAATAGATAAAAGCATGGCAAAGAGTAGATGGTTAAGTCGGGTGAAAATCTTATATGTATTTATCATTTTTAGATAACAAATTGAGGTAATAAATATAAATTAATGTAATGATTGTGTGTAAAAAATACTTATCCTATTACTTATTATTTTAATGAATACAATAATTTATCTTAAATAATCGGTAGCAAGATGTGTTATAAGTAGTGCAATAAACACACAAAAAAGAAGAAGAAGGAGTACAAAAGCATACCTCAAAAAGTTAGATAACAACTTGCAGATTGATATCGATCGATATAATAATTTAAAAATTAAAGATATACATTACTAAAATTAATTCAAAAAAAGACCTATTTTCTAAGACAAATAGCGAAAAAATAGTTGAAACCACAAGAGATTTTTTGTCTTGAAATTTAGGAGTCATAATTTAGGAGTCATTGTATTATTTATAAAAGATGGATGCAATGTGTTTTCTAGATGAAATCAAATTACACATGCAAACCTAAATGGTTTTCAAGTAAACTTAAATTACCTGTTAATTAATGACTCACGCAGTTTTGGGCAGATATCACGTGGGCTAGGGGAGCTTTTGTGATATCTTATGCAATTCAAATTAACAATATTTAGTTGAGATCAAATTATTTATAAGGAAGGAGTCCTTAACTAAATTGACTTTTAAAAACCCATCCAATTGCGTAGCGGTTTTAGTTGATTTCGAAGTCGTGAATATTAGGAGAACTTTTAAATATTATAATTTTATCCGGTAGTTATTTGTTTATTTGAAAGATAAAATTTAGCTTTTTAATGTTATAAAAGTCAGTCAATATTTTAAGGATATTTTGGTCGTTCAACATTTAACCAGAAATATTCGTGTTTTTATAATTATATAGATAGATAGATATATAGATATAGATATAGATATAGATAAAGATAAATATGTGCGTAAAAAAGATATTAATATCAATTACATAGTTTTTTGCCCTTTGGATTTGGCTTCTATTTAAGACTTTTTGAATATTGAATCTAACTACTAGCATCGGTCCCGGTAAATTCCCCTCTTTCGTTCGAGCAAAGGGCGCCTAACCTGAAAGAGAAAATAGGGGTTTTCCTCGATGCGAAAGAGCTAGATCAGTAGTTTATCTGGGACGAATTCCTACTTACTTTTATTAGTAATGGTAACGAAGGTATGCGAAGGGAAGCTCGGGCCAACCTATGTCTCAGTAGCTGCCCGAGAAAGGACAACTCAATCCAGACAGGTTCTCGCAACACCTTAGAGTTTAGACCCTCCATGTGATAAGCTCCATCCATTCGGTTAACTTTGTGGGTTTCCTCAGCCTGCTTTTGCACAATTGTTACTTATGTCGCTTCTCTTATGCAACATCAGAGCCTCTCGGTTGGAAGTGGGGGTTGCTTACCATCAGAGCAACCCCTCTTGTGCAAGGTGGGAAGTTCTTGGAGGGAAGGATGCCGGGGGTCTATTTTGAAACATCCTCTCTACCCCCAGGGTAGGGGTAAGGTCTACGTACACACTACCCACCCCAGACCTCACTAAATGGGTTTATACTGGGTTGTTGTTGTTGTCTCTTCTCTTATGCAATTTTGCAACTTTTAATTAGTCGTATTTTTTCTAAGGACCAAAGAAAGAGTGGTGTACGCAGGAATTTTTGTTAGCAGTATCGTAATTTAAAGAAGAACGGGAATAAATAAATAAATATCATATTTCTAGACAAGAAAAATAGCCTTAGTCGATTGGTTTCGTGGAGTCTTAAGTTAAAAAAATTCATGAGTTAATTTTGCGTAATCATAATTTTTAATCACAGAGGCTCTCTCAATATTAGCCAAAAGATATATATTAGTTGAGGTTTGAACCTTTTACTGCTTGGATCGTAGAGAAAAATCAAGCACATAACCAACACACGAGGAGACAATATATGTCGAGTGGTGTCATTTTTTCCATTTATTGGTTCTGTAATAACATTAACACATATAGTTAGTAAAAATTTGCTGACAAAGTGGTGTTGCGTGACACCGCTTCCTTGTAAGTATGTCTATTTGACTCAAAAGTTAACGAATACTTTGCAAGCAAATACAATCAAAAAATAGATCAAAGGTAAATCGTAATCGAAAATAATAAGACATAGAAATGTGTATAATATCTTTTATCGCTTTGTATGTATTGAGTATTCTAGAGAGTAAAAAGGTAGAGAGAAAAAGAGATAGAAAGAGCTTGTATTAGAAAAAGATCTGATCCCTTACAACATTGGGATCCTCCTTTATATAACAGGAGGACCTCCTCGAAATAATAAAAAAAATATAAAGATAGGTCGCGCGTCCTCGAGGGGACGACGAGACTTATGAATGCGCTTTCGCTCCGACATTCTAGAGGCGTACCCTTACTATGACCATTGTTTAGTCTTGGGTCGTTGCTACAGCAAGGGGAAGAATTTGACCCTATAAAGTTAGTCCCTCTGTTCGTTGGTGACGTAACGAAGTGCGTCGCTGATGGACGGATCCGCGAACCACGTGCTAGGAAAATTTTTGCCATGTTCGGAGATGACGACGTAAAGAGGTGACCATTTTGAATCTGTTGATATATTGGCACGCAAATCCTTTTTTGAAATGACATCACCGTATGCAGGCATCATCATTACGCGTGTTCCCGAGGAAATACAAAAGGTGTTCTGATGCTTGGTTTCCCGCCCCTGTTAGGGTTTTGCCTCTTCGATTTCAATGCTACCCGACCCTATAAATAGGGAATGGGTTCAATTTTGACCTGACTTTAGATCATTTGTAAAAAGTTTATCGAGTATTTCAAGAGAGCGCTTTCTCTTCACGAGAACCCACAGCTTTGTGAAAATACATTCGTGGTTGTGTAATACATCGTTCCTCACTCGAGAATCATGACGAAATCTAAACGTGGTAACACTTTAGGAGATCGCAATAATAAATCAACCGACATACCGCCTCCATACGGTGATAATAAAGGGGAGAAAGGGAAGGGTCTCACCCCTCTCACCGTAAATAATGTACTCCCAAAACAACTCCTTTCTAGGAGGGATTTTCAAAGAGATTCTCCCGAACAGCCTTGGGAGAAGTATGAGTTAAAACAAGCCGATTTGGACCTTCTTCGTACTTCATATGATATACCCGCTCATGTAGAGATGGTTCTAGCGGGGGAGGACTACGCGAACACCCATAGGCCGGGGTACTGTACATTCTACGAATACCGCTTTTTGATCGGCTATGGCTTCCCCTTCTTTCATTGGCAGTAGAACTCTATTGTTTCTATAATATATGTCCTTCCCAACTTACTCCGTATATCCTAAAGGTGTGTAGGGTAGTATCTACGTACGCAGAGTTAGCTGGGTTGGAGGTCTCCGTCCACCGCCTTTTGCAGCTATTCGGCGCCAGCAACCTGAGGGGTACCATGCTACATTTAAAAAATCGTGGTTCAAAGGAGCTGATCGTGGAAACCGACGATCCGCCCAACCGAGGCTATTGGCGCAGATATTTCTTCATTAGGACGGAACACCTGGTGTCCAATCCTATCGGATTCCCGGAGAGGTGGAATTTGAGACGTAAGTATTCGTACCTGTCAAATTGTTTATTGTTTTTGACTTTAGCGGTTCCGATTATATCATCCTCATAATTTTTCTGTGATTTTGTAGCGATAGCTCACACTCCTCAGTTCATAACCGATATTAGGTAGTGGGTATCCGATCTGCTGCCTCTAGCGGAGGAGACCCGTAAGTGGGCGGAGTTCATTGAACGTTACGGCCCTGCGAGCCCTTCAGATATTTCCTCGACTTTAGTTAATTGTTTTTGTAAGCCTCATCAGCTAAATCACTGTTGTTGACAGGTCGAAGTGCTCCCAAGAGGAGGGCGACAGTGCCCACCTCCTCCCAACCAGATGCCAGTCAAGCTGCACAGGAGATACTTTACGCATCTGTTAGGGAAGGGGTGACCGTAGCCTCTTTGCAAGAGGCAGCGCCTGCGAAAATAGCCGCAAGTAAGGAGAGGCCATCGACGTCATCTCCGCACCCTGCGGACGAGCCTTCTGAGGGAGAGGAGCCCGAAGAGAGGAAAATAAGGAGGCTCACAACGGGCAAGGCGGTGGCGACGGGAGGCGAAGAGAGGGAAGTGCCTCGCCAGCCAACTAGGCTCGTCCTTATGGCCGACGCCATCCGTTCGGGGAGGCCGACCACCCAGATACGTGCTAATGTTGGTACCAGAATGACTCGCATTGCTGAGGGCATTTCATCGCCTCTTGTTGGTGGTGAAACTGGGGGGACAGCTGCTGTGGTCACCCATGGGCACACGGGTGAGATGGCGGAAGGCCCTGCATATGTGGAGATTACGGTAGACGGATCTGGCCGTCGCATTGTGATTCTAGAGGCTTACAACTTGCTGCAGCACAGCGAGCGAGCCTTATTGGAGATAGCTCTACTTTGTGTGGCCCTTGAGCATGAGATGCTGAGTGCTGTCAGCGACGCAGAGCTATCTCAGAGGGTCGCAGGAATGGCGTTGCAGGTAAATTCTCCGTTCTTCCGCATGTTATGTAGTTTATTATTATGCGTACTAACTCGCGTGTATATATATACATTCTTCTTTCTCTTTTTTTAGACCCTCGTTCTGGAAGTAGAGAGAATGCACCGCGAGAAGAAGAAAGCGACCGTTTTTGATAAGATGGTGAAGAAATATAAACGGTGTCACTCCAAGCATCAAGCGGTGGCGGATCTTTTCCAGCAGGATCCACAATTCCAGGTTTTTTGGGAGGGCCTCGAACAGAGGGAGGCACAATCAAACCGTAGGGTGGCGGAGCTGGAGAAGGTGGATGAAGAGTTGATAAGGGCGGTGGCTCGCAATAGCGAGCTGGAATCGCTCCTCAAGCTGAGGGAGGAAGAGTTGGAGCTTAGCCGCGGAGTGGTGGCGGAGGTATTTGATCTCTATGGTAGGGTGGCGGTTTTAACAGCCGAGCTTGCAACGAAGGTGGCTGAGATTGACGCCCTCAAGAATGCTGCCCGCCACGGTTCGGGGATGAGGCCCAAGATGCGCACGAGATGTGGACATACACAGAAGCTAAGTTGGATGTGTACAAAAAACTTCTTGTTGCAGAATGTGCCTCTGAGGAGGAGGTCTAAGAGCATTTGTGTGAGGCTCGTGCTGCCCGTGCAGCCTGTGGGTACACCTCCGGCTCTCCCGACCGAGAAAGTTATACTTCTGAGGACGTTAATCTCCTTGAGTCCGGCTCGTGGCTTAATGAGGCTTACCGTGATAACCAAGGAAGGGGGCGAGCGGATGGCGAGGACAAACCTTGCGAGGCCCCTTAAGACTTGTATAGATTTTGCATTTTTTCTTCCTCTTCTTTTTTTTGAATGTAACAGGAGTCCTCCGGGGGACTAAGTGTATATAATTTTTGTTATAGTAAAAGAGTTACACTTCTGTTGCTTATCCTTTCGTATTGTTCTTTGCTTATACAATGTTTGTCACTATCGGACAGGATCGACGATCGTTAATGATAGCCTTTGGCCTATAGGATGTGGCTTCAACTGTCATTTAAATGTTCATCCGTCATCGTCGAGCGGGGTCAACAATTATTGGTGATGGACTTTGGCCCAAAGGACGTAACTTCAACTGTCGTTGAAGTGTTTATCCGTTGTCGTCGAGCAGGGTCGACAATTATTGGCGATGGCCTTTGACCCAAAGGATGTAACTTCAACTGTCGTTGAAGTGTTTATCCATTGTCGTCGAGCGAGGTCGACACTTATTGGCGATGGCCTTTGGCCCATAGGATGTAACTTCAGTTGTCGTTGAAGTGTTTATCCGTCATCGTCGAGCGGAGTCGACACTTATTAGAGATGGACTTTGTCCTAAAGGATGTAACTTCAACTATCGTTGAAGTATTTATGTGTCGTCGTCGAGCGGGGTCGACAATTATTGGTGATGGCCTTTGGCCCAAAGGATGTAACTTCAACTGTCGTTGAAGTGTTTATCCGTTGTCGTCGAGCGGGGTTGACACTTATTGGCGATGGCCTTTGGCCCAAAGGATGTAACTTCAACTGTCGTTGAAGTGTTTATCAGTCATCATCGAGTGGGGTCGACAATTATAGGCGATGGCCTTTAGCCCAAAGGATGTAACTTCAGCTGTCGTTGAAGTGTTTATCCGTCATCGTCGAGCGGGGTCGACAATTATTGGCGATGGCCGTGGCCGCTTGCATATTGGAGAAGGTGGCCTTAGCCGCTTACATAATGGAGAAGGTAGCCTTAGCCACTTACATAATGGAGAAGGTGTCCTTAGCCGCTTACATAATGGAGAAGGTGGCCTTAGCCGCTTACATAATGGAGAATCAACAAGGCTAGTCCATTCATTATATCGGACTGGAGAGACGTGTCGAATGGCCGGTATGATAAACCTATTTCCATGCACCCCCGGATGTCTCCTTTGCCGCCTCGTTAAAAACCTCCTTGAGAAAACCCAATTGGGACAAAAATTGGGTAAGGGAAAAAGAGTACGACTCGGGAGATGACCTTTAAAAGTGGAAGTATTTGAGGTGGGCGACGTTCCAGTTGTTCTGGAATGTTTTCCCTTCCATTATTTCCAACTGGAATGCTCCTTTGCCTGCATCTGCTATGATTTTATATGGCCCGCTCCAATTGCTGCCCAATTTCCCTTCGCTCGGGTCTTTTGATGCCAAAGTTTTGGCTTTGAGGACAATACTCGTACTTTGAGTGGTCGTACTTTGGCCTTTCTATTGTAATACCTTTCGACCTGTTGCTTTTGAACCGTCACTCTTATGTGGGACATATCTCTTCATTCTTCGGCTTCGTCAAGGTCTTGAAGCTTACCCATGTCGTTGTCTGGTCCACTGATGTGTGAGTATCTTAGGCTCGATTCTCCGATTTCGACTAGTATAACCGCATCGGTTCCATAGACCAGTGAGTACGGTGTTTCTCCTATGTTGGATTTGGGTGTTGTCCGGTACGCCCAGAGTACCTCTGGTAGTAATTCGGTCCAGAGCCCTTTA
Source organism: Nicotiana glauca (assembly GCA_026770625.1). Classification (NCBI taxonomy): domain Eukaryota; kingdom Viridiplantae; phylum Streptophyta; class Magnoliopsida; order Solanales; family Solanaceae; genus Nicotiana; species Nicotiana glauca. The sequence continues at coordinate 39,351 of MU731842.1, forward strand.
GCCTCTTCGAGTTTCTTCTTCAGAATGTTCAGTATTGTTTTGTCGGATGCTTCAGCTTGGCCGTTGGCGGCGGGATGATATGGTGTGGAGAGTATCCGTTTGATACGCTATTTGTCATAGAACTCTGTTATCCTTTTGCCGATAAATTGTGGGCCGTTGTCGCAGCTGATTTATTTGGGAATACTGAAACAACATATGATGTTTTTCCATATGAAGGCAATGACTTCCTTTTCGCGTATTTGGGCGGACGCACCTACTTCTACCCACTTGGAGAAGTAGTCAGTCAAAACTAACAAAAATCGTACCTTTCCTCGCCCTGCTGGCAGGGGGCCGATTATGTCCATCCCCCATTTGATGAAGGCCGAAGGTGATGTTATCGAGTGCAGGGGCTCTCCTGGTTGATGTATCATGGGGCGTACTTTGCACTGTTCGCATCTGCGAACGTACTCTACTGCCTCCTTTTTCATTATGGGCCAGTAGTACCCGATGCGAATAATGCAACGGACAAGAGCGCGATTATCGGTGTGTGCGCCGCAGTGACCCTCGTGTACCTCTTCGAGTACTTGCCTTGTCTGGTGTGGCCCTAAGCACTTAGTGAGGGGTCCGCCAAACGTTCTTTTATATAGGTCGTGATTAATTAGGCAGTATTGATCGACCTATACGCGGAGCTTTTTGGCTGCTTTTTTGTCGAGTGGGAGTGTCCCTTCCTGCAGATTGGAGATAAACTGGTTGTGCCAGTCCCAAGTTAGATTTAAAGAGAGTACCTCACTATGATCTATGGCCGAATGGAGTAGGGTGATTGTGTTCCCCTTGTTGATGTTCTTGGTAGTTGCGTCCAACTTGGCTAGGCCGTCTGCTTCGACGTTCTGCGCCCTTGGGATTTGCTCCAGGCAGCATTCGTCGAATTCGGGCATCAACTTGTGGATTTCTGACTGATATTTTTGCAGCCTCTGTTCCTTGATCTGGTAAGTTCCGGCAACCTGGTTTACCACGAGTTGAGAATCGCAATGGAGGATGAGTCGTCGAGCCCCGTATGTAATGGCTAGCTTTATACCTGCAATCACGACCTCGTACTCGGCCTCATTGTTAGTCATCTTGGGGCATCATATGGACTAGCGAATTATTTCGCCCGATCCCGAGGTGTTGGAAGAGCCATCAGTATAGAGGGTCCAGAGGTCAGCACTAGGTGTGGCGCGAATGGCCTCTAGTTCCGCTTTCGGAAGAATCTCTGTACTAAAATCGGCGACAAAATCTGCAAGTACCTGCGACTTGATGGTATTTCTTGGGTGGTAGGATATGTCATGCTCACTGAGCTCTATGGCCCATATGGAGAGCCTTCCCAACAGTTTGGGTTTGTGTAGGATGCTCCTCAGGGGGAAAGTCGTTACAACTCTTATGGGGTGGCACTGAAAGTAAGGTCTAAGGTTTCGTGAAGCTACGACCAGTGCTAGGGCGAGCTTTTCGAGGTGTGGATACCTTGTTTCGGCGTCCACTGGGGTTTTGCTGATACAGTAAAAAGGAGATTGCGTACCTTTGTTTTCACGGACCAGGACTGCGCTGACAGCGACTTCAGACACCGCCAGGTACACTAGCAAGGGCTCGCCAGGGTTTGCCTTGACTAGAAGTGGTGGCGAAGATAGGTATTCTTTCAATTTTTTCAAGGCCTCGGCGCATTCATCGTTCCATTGTAGTCTGTGATCTTTTCTCAATATGTTAATAAATTTATGGCACCTATCGGAGGATCGTGAGATGAACCTGGATAGGGCGATTATTCGCCCTGTCAGCTAATGTACCTGTTTTTTGCTGCTCAAGGTCTCAGGTATGGTGTCTATTGCCTTGATCTGGTCCAGGTTGACTTCGATACCTCGTTGTGATATGAGGAACCCTAAGAACTTCCTTGATGTTACGCCGAAGGCGCAACTTTCTGGGTTCAATTTAATCCCATACCACTGCAATATCTCAAAGGCTTCTTTCAGATGGTCGAGGTGGTCTTCTTTGTTTGCCGATTTTACCAGCATATCGTTGATGTAGACCTACATGGTCTTGCCAAGCTGTTCCTTGAACATTCTAGTGACCAGTCTCTGATATGTCGCCCCTGCGTTTTTGAGTCCGAACGACATCACCTTGTAGCAGTATGTCCCCTGGTGGGTGATGAATGTTGTTTTCTCCTGGTCCTCTTTGGCCGTCATGATTTGGTTGTAGCCAGAGTAGGCGTCCAAGAAGCTTAGCAGCTCATATCCCGATGTGGCATCGATCAACTGGTCGATATGGGGTAATGGGAATGAATCTTTTGGGCATGCTTTGTTGAGGTAGGTGAAATCGACGCACATCCTCCATTTCCCATTTTTCTTCTTGACCATCATGACGTTGGCGACCCATTGGGGATATTTTTATTCCCTTATGGACCCGTTGGCTAGTAGTTTATTTACCTCTTCGCTGACGACCTCGTTGATTGCGGCGTTGAACTTCCTTCTAACTTGCCATACGGGCGGATATAGTGGGTCGATGTTCAGCTTATGGGTGGCGATGTCTCTTGATATTCCCGGCATATCTGAATGAGAAAAAAACAAAAATATGCGCATGGTTAGTTAGCAGTTCATGGTACTTACATAGATCGCAGGGTTGTGTCCGATGTAGGCTTTCTTCGTGTGGTCGGTGCTGTCCAATTGTACCGGGTCGAGATCCTCGACCATTGCTTTGCAGGCTTCTACGATATTCAGATCTTTGATGGCCTCCATCGTCGGGTCGACCTTAGTCCCCGACACGACTGATTGCTATGCCTCAGCACTTGTTCCTTTCAACTATTTGGTGTGTGAGCATTCTTGAGCGATCCGGTATCATTCTTGCGCTGTGCGCGGCTCGCCCCGAATGCTAAATATTCCCCAAGGGGTGGGGAACTTGATTACTTGGTAGAGGCTTGAGGGGACTGCTCGCATGGCGTGTATCCATGGGCGTCCTATGATGGCGTTGTAGGCTGTTTCTTGGTTCATGACGTGGAAAGTGGTTTCCAGTGTAACTCCACCTGCTAAAATTGGCAATGATACCTCTTCGGAGGTTTGTTCTACTGCATTGTTAAAACCGATTAGTGTTATGCAGCATGGTATTATCCTATCTTCGAGCCTCATTTGCGCGAGGACTCTTGGATGGATAATCCAAGCACCGCTTCCGTCATCAACCATGATTCTCTTTACGTCAGTGTCAGCAATACGAAAGTTATGACTAAAGCATCGTAATAAGGAAAAGACAAACCATCGGCATCAGACTTATCGAAGGTGATACTTTCTTCGAAGTCGTCATACCGTTCGTGGGCGATTGTTCATTTCAGTTTGTGCGAGGTGGTGAATTTTACATGGTTGATTGCTGAATCGTCGCTTCCTCCTACGATCATACTGATGATGCGTGCTGGCGAAGGTGGCTTTAGTGGTCCTTGAGGTTGTTCCCGCCCTCGTGCGAAATTGATCTTTCCTTTTTCGCTGAGCAGCTCCTTCAGGTATCCTTGGTTCAGCATTCTGACTACCTCCAGTCGTAGCCCTATGCAATCTTCGGTTCTGTGCCCTCGTTCCTGGTGGAACTCGCACAGGACGTTTGACTTCCTCGTGGCGGGGTCTGATTTCATTTTCTACAACCATTGTTCTTTGGTGCCCAACTTCTCCAGTGCGTACACTATTTCTGAGGGAGACACGCAAAAGTTATTAGCAGATAATAAATGGGGCATACCTCTTTCGTTACGGAGTGGGGCACCTCTTTCGTTACGGAGTGGGGCGACATGTCGCTGAAGTGCTTCTGTGTGTCTTGGCGGTGGTGGATTTGAGGATCTGGTGTAAGGCAGGTGTTTTTCTTTATTGAAACGCGAATATTGTTCCCGCTGGCCCTCGCTGCGTCGATCCCTCCTTGCTTCTGACTGTATCATCGTGAGCTGCTGGGTTGGTCCGTTGAGGTCATCCTCATCTGCTCGTACCTCGGCACAGTAGGCGTTGTGAATTTCCTCCCATGAGGTGGGGGGATACTTCATGAGTCGGCTCATTAGCTTTTTGGTTGCTCTTGAACCATCTCTGCTCAGCCCGTTTTGGAAAGTTGCGACCGCCATGCCTTCCGATATGCTTAGAAAGCTCATCCTTACTCTGTTGAATCTCGCTAGGAAGTCCCTGAGTCCCTTACCTACAGTTTGTCGGACGGCAAAGGCTTTCTTTTCTCCTGCATGGACGGTGGCAAACTTATCCGCTATTTCTTCGAATGTTAATATCGTTCTGGCTGGCAGCTGCGAGTACCACGTTAACGCCCCTCTCCCCCCACCCCCCCATTAACTTTTCTCCGAACTTTTTCAGCAGTACGGATGGTACTTGTTCCTTTGATAGATCGTTTCCCTTTACAACGGTCATATAGTGGATCAGGTGGTCTTTGGGGGTCTGTCGTTCCATCATATATCCTTAAGTAAGGCGGCATTTTGAAGGTTTTTGGGATTGGGTGAGGTGCATCTTCTTCTCTATATAGTTGTTCGACGAATCTTCCCACGTCGCGCTTCGGTAGAAACTTAGGAGCGTCAGGAATCTTGTCTACTCTTTCTTGATGCTCTCTCGTTTGATCCTGAAGTGCCTTATTTTCGCTCTCCATTTCCTCCATTTTTTTAAGGATGGCTGCAAGTGTGCCATCGCTGGTCTGGTCATTGGAGTAGTTGTTGTTTGTACGTACAGTATCATGTTCATTGGTAGTAGCGATGTCTAGCGTCAGCGGGCTCTTAATGTTTTTTTGGGGCGATTTTTCGAGTAAGCTGCCCAGGGTGTTCATCAGCCACTCTTCCAGTAGCTTCTTGACCACCAGAGGTGGTGTTTCTTTGACTACAGACGCGGAAGCTCCTTTTGCGTGCAAGATTGTCAGATCTTCAGATGGAGAGGGTGATATTTCTCCCTCTTGAGTGTTGCCAGGTGTTGTGCTCAAGATATTTTCTCTACCGGCCTCATTGAGGGGGCCAATGAGGTTGGTTGTAACACCTGCTATTGCTTTCAATCTTGTGTCACTTTCTGCCATTTTTTTATTTCAATAGGGTGTGAAGGAGGGTGGTTTGTTCTTGAGATTCTAGGTACAAACTACAATTTCGATTGCCGAAATCCCACAGACGGGGCCAAATTGTTTGACTCGAAAGTTAACGAATACTTTTCAAGCAAATACAATCAAAAAATAGATCAAAGGTAAATCATAATCGAAACTAATAAGACTTAGAAATGTGTATAATATTTTTTATCGCTTTGGATGTATTGAGTGTTCTAGAGAGTAAAAAGGTAGAGAGAAAAAGAGATAGAGAGAGCTTGTATTAGAAAAAGATATGATCCCTTTCAACATTGGGATCCTTCTTTATATAACCGAAGGACCTCCTCAAAATAATAAAAGAAATATAAAGATAGGTCACGTGTCCATGAGGGGACGACGAAACTTATGAACGCGCTTTCGCTCCGACATTCTGGGGGCGTACCCTTGCTACGACCATTGTTTAGTGATGGTTCGTTGCTACAGCAAGGAGCAGAATTTGACCCTATACAATGTCCACCCCCGAAAGAAAGAGGTATTAAATTTTTTTGAACATGTAATATTAACTGATATAGCTCATCACAGCCTGTACATTAAATTTTAGAAACAACAATATAATCCTGTACCATTCTTGTACACAGACCGTAGACGAAAAATAAACAAGCATCAATAGAGACAATTGAATTCAATTAGAAGCAGGCAGAGATTGTGTCTCAGTCTCTTCAGTCCATTCTGAATTAGGCTCACTCCAGGACCGCGGTCGCACTCCGTATTTAAAGAAGAAAATCATCTCCAGTAACTCAAATACCTTAGATCTATCCAAATACTCATTCCAAGCTCCACTCACAATACAGTAATTGTTGTTATAAGGTGGACGATGGTGCGCGGCGTGTTGTGATCTTGACACAAGTATTCCAGCATCTTGTAGTGCAACCACTAAAGGAGGAAGTTTACTTTTTGTGCCATGTGCCCAAGAATGAAATTGCTGGCTAAACATAATGCAACCAGAAAATACACCAACAAAGCCAAGAACCACTGAATTATTGCAAAGAAGGTCAATTGGAAGTACAGTGAAAGTCACTGCACGCGCAAGGGCGTGCAGATTGTTAGCAAATTGACGCCTAGTTATAGTCCAGGGCCATTTATGGTGGCCCTGGAATGCATCAATTTGGCTTCCGAATACTGGAGTTTTGGCACTACCGTAATTGTCAATACCCCAGTGGTAAATTCCAGAAGCCAAGTCGGATAGCACGTAGCCAATGCAGCCTGCTACAATGGGCGCGACCCATGTGTGTGAGTCGATGGCCCCTGTTGCAGACTTGGCTAAAGATATTAGCACGGTGGTGCACCCGCTCGCCATCCATGCTCGATGAGCCCATGTGGATTGCAGACTTGGGTCATTGAGTACACTTCTTGTACTACTGGTGACTGTAGTACTAGTCTCAGATTTTATGATGGGAGTGGGTGGCTCATAATTCGCTGGCTGTGGCTGAGGGATTACTGGCTCTGTGAGGGGCGGTGTTTTGGTTGTGGTGGAGGAAGAGACACAATAGACTCGTGCAAATAGGGGAAATTGACGAGAAATATTGGTCTTCAATTGCCTCGAGAATCTTCTCTGTATCGTTCCAATTTTATCGGATGTCCCTGAAAGAACTCGTTGTGAGGATGTAATGGCATGGTTTTGAGGTAGAATGGAAGACATGTTGAAGGAACTTATGGTCGAGTGTTCAAAATGGGAATCAGACCATATACGAGATGTTTATAACCCGAATAAATATTTCCTGCTAAGTTATGGTTGTGAGTTGGGAGCTGGAAGTTTTGTGGTTGCTGCTATTTTTCTTTCTCAATAAAATCCAAAAAGAGTTGAACTTTAATTTTTTGGAGAGAAAAAGGGGTCCTTATGGGCAAATTGGTATATGGTCTAAATAAGAGATGCGTGGGGCATGAAATGGCCAATAGAGATTGAGTGTGGATTTGTGTTGCACAAATTTTCCCAATAAAAGCTTTAACCTTAAAAATATAGAATTGGAAAATTCAAAATTAATTTCTTTTGAGTGTTTTATTGGTAGACCTTTCACGCACGTATCCATCCCTATCTGGAATTGGTGTCATTGACATTTTATAATATATTTTCCAATTTAATTTGCCAACAATACGTATTCAATGTGTCTGATGGGTAAATATAACGTGAATCACATGAATAGAGTTTCAAATTGAAAAGTAGATAGGAAATACTTGTTATTAATAGATTTAGATGGTATATGAACTTTAAAAATGGAAAAATTTTAGTTCAAGTTGCAAACTAAGGGGAGAGTTCTCTTATTTTATTTTTCTTCTAAGATCAATCAACTATAAATGTGGAGAGACCCCTCATCTTAAAAGTTTGGTAGTTAGCTGGTCTAAACTTTCATCTCAGATCTAAGAGTCTAATTAACAATCTTTGGTAAGCAATAGTTAATTAGTGTGCCAACTAATGGATTTGGAGGTTGTGGTTTATGTCCCCGCAATTGTACTAGTCCTCTTTTGTTATTAATATAAACAAGATAGGTAGGGATATACATAGGTCGAGTTGGTTCGGATTTTACAGTTATCAAACAAAACCAAACCAATTGTGTCGGGTTATTAAATCTAAAGAGCAAACCAAACCAATAAAATTTGAATTTTTCAATCTCGGGTTTTCTCGGATTTTTTCAGGTTTTCGGGTTTTTTCGAGGAGTTTTCCGGGAAAATTCTTCGGAGAACAAAACACATAACTTGTGCTCAAAATATTTCTTTAACCCTAGTAAGATACAACTACATAAAGTATTTTTCAAGAAAATAATAAAAAATATGAGATGTGTCATGACATTGTCCTAAAATATTCTACAATAAAGACAATAAAATTATGGAATATAAATGTTTCTAATTAAATAATAAAATAAATATAATCTAATAGTATTAAGTTATTCTAAAATAAGAAGACTAATAAGGAGTACTAATTACATGACTAATAAGAAGACTAATAAGGAGTACTAATTACATGACTAAACGCTAAAGAAAAAATAAAAACTGGTTATGCATTTTTATCTAAATTATTACAAAATAAAAAATGATATTCAATACATTTCCTTTCGTAGCATTGAATTGAATGTCTTTTGTTAGCATTTGTATTGCTTTGATTTTGGTTTGGGCTTTTGTTAGCATTATCTACTTTACTAATATTAATAGCTATAAAACTTATTGGAACATTCAAAAGTTCTAAGTCCAATCTTGAAATAATACCTTAAAAGATAAAATTATAAAAAATTATAAAAAATATTTATAAATTACATTATAATAAGTTTATATATATATATTAAATATATCTAAAATTTTTATATATGCAATTTCGGGTTGGTTTGGTTTCGGTTTGACTTTCTTTAGTTAAAACCAAAGCAAATCAATTATGGTCGGGTTCTTTTTAAAACTAGACCAAATCAAACCAAATTATAGTCGGGTTTTTTCTCGGTCTGACTCGGATTATCAGGTTGGTGCGGTTTGTCGGTTTCCTTTGTACACCCCTAAAGGTAGGGATGTGGGAGACCTTGTATGTGTATTAAGGGGTCCTTCGGTTGGAAATAAATTATTCGATGATTATTTATCCCGTTATTAGTGATTCCGCATTTCCATAGGGACAAAAAAATGCTACAATCTCGGGATAACTAATTGTAACGACTCAACTAACTGTTTTGCTTTTTAGAATACCGTTCCCCTAGATAAGACTTCCTGTACATGTTTTTACTGATTTATGACTTGCGGGAATGATTTGTTCGGGATTTGGAAGAGTTTGAGTTGAAATCGGAACACTTGGTTCCTTAAGGTTGGCTTAAAAGGCCAAGTTTGTCTTCGGTCAATATTTTGAGTAAACGACCTCAGAATCGAGATTTGACGGTTCCAAAAGATTCGTATGATAATTTCGGACTTGGGTGTATGTCCGGATTGGGTTTTGGATGATCCGGGAGCGTTTTGGTGCCTAATGGTGAAAGTTAATTCCTTAAGGATTTTGAAGCTCTTAAATATTTGGTTTGGAGCGGGTTTTTGTGTTATCAAGGTCTGAATGGAGTGTTGAAATCGGGAATAGTTCTATATTGCCATTTAAGACTTGCACGCAAAATTTGGTATTAATCCGAGTAGTATAAATGTGTTTCGTCGCATTGGAAGTAAATTGAAGAACTTGAAGTTCAAAAGTTTGATTCAATTGGTTTTAGGGGTGATTCTTAGATCTAGCGTTGTTTTTGAAGGTGCAAGAGGGGGG